>JAQGBW010006573.1:0-10446 GCA_034698625.1 Julus scanicus
CGCCATTGTCAGATTTTCTGGACTGACGTCATTTGTCCGGTTTACGTTTTCGTCTGGCTAGTGAGAATACGGCATATCAAAGCACATGAGCTCGCTCATTCCGGACAAAATTGCGTGCCAATTTCCACTTGGCGCACCTCATGAAAGCACGAAAGATTGGCGCTCCTGCTAATGGCGTGAAGCACGTCACTAGCAAACGAAAAATCAAAAACCTCCAATTTATTGATACATGGTTGCTGGCCGCCATGTTGTGCGCTTCCAAAAGCGATTTGTGAATCCGGCATGGCGAGGCGGATTTTCGTGACGTCATGTGAGCTTGCCGCACTACCCACTGCACATGCGCGAACTGTCATTTCCTGATTTAGTGAACGAATTCTTGTGAGTTGTGCGCGACTTTCGCCAGGTGAGAAACAGCCTTAAGGTATCACAACAGTCTATATATATCCTTCACCTTCATCTTGTTCATTCCTGGTTGAAAATCTATTCTCCTTATTTAGAGACCATCCTCTCATATGTAAGCCTTTAGCGGCCACAATGATTCCTTCTAAATCTGTCTGTTTGGCTAGGCCCACACAAGCGAAATACTTTTAAGTCAATAATTGAGTACATTGAATACATTTGAGTAACTTAACACGAGGGTCATCCTTAAGGCTGCTAATGTATCCCAATTTCTATTGTTATGGATGCATTGTTTCCCCTTTCCTTTAATTACCAACATTTTGTCCACGTGATCCCATCTTTAATTTTAATTGGTTCTGCTTGTAATAAAACCAATGCCTTATTCCTACCGCACCGAAAATGCTGCAGTTTCCGTGTGCTAGCAGAAGAATTAACAATGCGTATGCACAATGACGACATCATGCCTTTCCAGTAACCAAATAACCACGCTCATATGGTCTTCTAAAATATCTTTGACATTTCAAAGATTATGACACTAGTCGTACTCATTTCATATGATTACTGATTACTTCACTTGCACTCTACTCACTGTAGAGTACGATTCAAATACACTCGTAATCGCTACTCTTGCTCATTAGTACAATTTGCTCAAGTCTGATTACTCAATTCATATTAACTACTGTTTACATGTACTCTACTCTTAATCTCATACTATGGAGCATCATGATCATAATCAGTACTCCTACTCATGAGTACAATTTGCGCCCAATTTACATACAATTTAAGCAAGCCATGGCTAAGCTTGTCATCCTCAACCGTCCTCCACCATAGCACCCCCAATTACCCTGCCTTCCTCCCCTCTCCCTCTCTTATTCCATCACCCCTTTCCCCGTATCATGTTATTATCGTTATTGTTATTGTTATTGTTTTTGTTTTCATTGCCCTCACTGTAAACCTCCATTGCTTCTCCCCATGCTCAATTAATTGTATCACATACAGTGCACTGTAATGCCATATCCATAAGTGGCGCATTCCCCCTCGAGGGTAATAAACATTCCGGAAAAAAAAAAAAAATTGTCGCCCAAGTCTGCTAAAGGCTCATAGGTGACCAGGTGGATCTAAACCGGAATAAAAATAATTTAAAATCGGAATAATTTAAAACGTTGTGCCCAGAATAGGGTCAAAAGGCCAGGACTGCATTAGGCGTATGTAGTGTGGGAAAACGCAGGTTATTTTTATTTGCGTCGAGAAACATCCAGAAAAATTGAAAAACAATTTGATTTGAACCCGTGAATAGAGGAGCAAGCAGCTGCGTTTCTATTTGCACCAAAGTGCAATTTTAAAATCCTCTTACGTGCCAAATGTTGATTTAAATTCAAGCCTACACGAAGTGATTGTTCCGCGACCAAAATCGATATCGAAAAGTTGAAGAGTGGTGTCCTCCGCCTCCCCGGAAGCGTGTGGGGGCGCTACGCGCATGCGCCGCCAAGGATGTCACTTGTTCCGCCACAAGCGGGTGTAAATATGTTTATTTTGAAGTTTTTCCCCCCCATCACGGATCCGATTCACTGATTTTGATAAAGCGAATTTGTTGTTGCCTAATGCGTGGCTAATGTTGCCCCCAGGCACCCGTTCCATTTTCAAATCCTCGGGATGCTAGGGAAAAGCATCTTTTGTACAGGGAATTCCATTTTGTGGAGAGACAGACTGAATATGTTTTGATTCCATTACCGTTGTAATTATTATTTTTTTCTCTCGGAAAACCGCGAAAAATGGGTCTTTTCATAACGACACTTACACTGCCTTTAAACTAATGTTTGTAAAGAAAATATCATGTCATGGCTGAGTACAATTGTTGTCTGTCTGCTCAAACAGACATGCAGACAGTAATGGCTGCAGAATAACTGTCTAATGTATGTTTAGAAATACTAATTCAAAAATATGTTGGAATTTATATTAGAATACTGACAAAATATACATTCTAATAATATTTCTTTCAGTTAGTCTTCATTATCTTATTACTATAAAACAATTGTCTACCTTTTTAACATCTTTTATAAAGTTTTTAACCATGTATAATTTAGAAGCAAAAATCTTTGTTTACTAATATTTGCACCTGATAAAGGCTATACGTGGGCTAACTAAAGTTATTAGCAGAGTGATGATGCATTTTTTTCACAGAATGCAGAATAAAAAGCAGTCTAGCTCTCTAATGTCTTCACAATACAACGACTTTAGGTTTTAGTTGAAAATTAATAAGGTTTTATCAAAAACATATTCCAGCTTAAAAGGAAATGACGTTTCTGAATATAACTATTTTAAATAAAAGAAATTAAAACAAGTATAATATGCAAATTTGAAAATATTAATAGTAAAAAAAATTTTTCTATTAAGAGTAGACTATCCAAAACTTCATGTTATTATAATACAAATGAAATCAAATTAGAAAAGATGTCATGGAACGGGAGATGTAGAACATGCAAATGATGTTACACGAGCTGCGAAAAGTCTTTAGCAGAATTTTATATCATTTTACCATTTTCCAGTTATTTCTAACTATCACTCAAACACGCCAAATAACGCACTAAAACAAGCTCGACAAAGTTTAGACAAATACGGTAAAAACAAATATGACCAACTTAAATTCTTTAAATGCAACCAATAAACACATTTTAGTAGAATTTTTAATATTTGATATGCCACTAAATGCAAACAATAAAAAATAGAACTTAGAATTAAACGACATGTATAACAATTTCTCTGAATTGTACTAACAAATACTAAGGGTAACGAAAACTATTAGGTTAGAACGTTTGAGCACCATGTATTTGAAACACTAAATTATGAATTTTTACATCTCCAATCACAGTATTTGAAATAATTCCATGCTGCTTTATTTCGAATATGGTTGCATGCCTATGGTTTTGATAATTCAGGAAGCAAATCAGTAGATCAACCACAATATACATAATCGCTCTTAAACAAACAAGGGAATTATAAATAGGCAAGGGTAATTATTAAATATTATCGTCTAAACTAATACTGGTAATTTAATGCGTTTATATATTTCAGATGCATGGCTATGGGCATTCATTTTTAAACAAATTTAACAAAAGTTTTACCATGCCAACAATGGTCGAAATACAAGTATGTCAAATTCGATAAATGAAAACAATGGTTATGTTAATGATTTTCTAAAATTACAGGCAAGCGACAGGTTGATATGGTCAAAATGAATTTAATATGACTTCGTTGTTTACATTTGTGTGGCTGAATGGAAATAAAAGTACTGTGGCATATCATATTATATCCATTTAGTAGTTTCATTTTCTTCGGCATTCTTTGACCAATTTTAAGCATGGTACATTCAGTTCTCTTTTCACAAGATTTTAAAATAACGCGATACAGAACACTAAGCCAATTTTTCAACTCGGATTTTTGATTTATCAGGGTTCAAAAAGGGAAATCCACTCTAAATAAAGGTTTTATTCTGCCATTCAGTATCATATATTTAAAGTAGCAGGTGTTCAATATTGGCATGTAGTTTTATTATTATTATTATTATTATTTATTGCGATGAGGGGTATAAACAATCTTATCAAACGTTGGGTTAAGTGTGTCAATTAGCTCGGATCCTACATTGAAAAATACCAAATTTTCTGCTCATTAAATTGGCTATTTCAGTTTTCTTGTACGACATCTGGTTTTCGAATAATAAACGAATATGCAACACATTTTGACCGCCCCTCGTATGTATACAAACTAGCATTGCCGATAACTGGATGTATACCAAATAAGCTAGGAAAAAATCAAGCATATTTCAAGGCTCATCCCTTATATGTTTAAGGACCATTCCCTTTACCACTTACAACAACATTTTTTTTGAAAATGTCTAACAATTTTTCTAGAAAATTTGAAAAAATGTCTATTATAATTATTTATTATTTTTATATAAAGGATTATTCCGATTAACAAAAATTTTCCGACGCGGGCAGTAAATTTAAGCATATACTGGTACTTATCACGAAAATTCAAATACATTTCCAGACTTTTTAGATTTTCAGGGTTGCTGGACACCATGCGAAAATGTCTGAGAAATCCGTTTCGATATTTTCAAATAACAAAGCTAAATCCCAGTAAGATCCTTATAGAATGCACTTTCTTACTAATTATTATTCAATAGAGTTCATGTATATTTCATGTAGTTCATGTATATTTTTGTTTTAAATAAAATCCACTTTAAGAGCTCAGTGAAGGTCTAAAGCACATTTAGACAAGGAGACTTGGACTTATTTGCTTTATCATCCAACAACATTTTTGCGGAAAAATGTACTTCCTAGATAAAATTGATGGTAGAATAAATTCCCGATAGTTTTAAATGTGCGTTTTGTCAGATTAATGTCTACCATATTTCATTTCTGTGCAAGCAATTGGCCAACTATATCATTTGGAATTAAAACAGTACTTTCCGGTTGGTTTAGTTCCCAATGCCCTTAAACTAGACTTTAGCAATTGTCTTTCTCGTTTATAAATTGCCGAGCAATTTTTCACTCCACTGCATCTTATCATCACTAATTAACCGAGTATTTTAACTGCCCATTTGATTGTACCCTTTGTTTGAGCAACCGCCACGATCGCTTCAAGATAAATAGTGTTGTTGTTTTTTCCACGGTGTGTATATTATTTTTCTACAATTAAACTACAATTGGCTCATTGAAGCCGGTCAAACTTTCACATAAACGAATCAGCGATAGTTTATGTTCAAACGATCACTACCAAAGCGATAAGAAATTGTGTAGCAATCAAAATGCCATCAAAGAACTTTGCTGGTAACAGGGTTAAAAAATGATACTCTCAAAATGATGAAAATCCCATTAGGAATGAATGCAAAAGTGTTGGGCAGTAATTGCATGAGTACATTGAATGAATTTGAGTAACTAGTAAACGAGTACTGATGAGTACCTGTCTAAAAGAATCCTGTGTAAATGAATAACCTCTCTAAAAGCATAACGTGTTACGGTTCCGGCCGACTTGGGGCCCATGTATATAAATGAACCTGTCTAAAAGCATAACTACTCTTAAGGCACATTTTTCAATAGTCCCAATCGCGAATGCATTTAGACAGGTTCTATAATGAACTCAAAACGCATGAGTACGATGCACTTAATCGCAAATTATAAGTATTTACGTAATCAAACACTATGAGTACCAATGTAATCGAGTATGCATGGAAATACGTATGTAATTGAATCGCATTTAATACATTTGAGTAACGAAAATGAGTAACTTGAATAATAATCATTTCATGATTTTTATAAAGTTGGCTTACTTCAATAGGGTATAAAAAAATTTCCTATTTCAATTTGCGTTTAAAGTTAGCACCTTTCTTCGGAAACAGTTTCAAAAAATGCCCATTTCTGTAATTTTTCGTTTTACGCAAAAAAAAAACTTATCACGGTTCATTCTTCTTCAGTGAACGCCATTTTAAAAGACAAAAATTCGGATGATTACATCATTAAAAAAGAACGTGAACAAGAGCAACTCGAAAGTAAAGATAAAAACAATATTTGCAGAAAAAAAAATATTAAATTCCATTAACCCACCCTGTAGTTCCACAGGTACCCGTGTAAGGGCTGTAGCACTCGAATGTCCAAGTAAGAGACCGAATTCGCCGTGTAGGTTCAAAACTATTTAATCATGAAGGAAAAAGGCAAAACAAAATCACGCGGGCAACAACTTGTAACCCCGAATAACAAACATAAAAGCACGGGTGGGTGCACCCACGAGCAGTGTCCACCTCGGACAACAGTCTAACCCGAACTGCCCTCTCAGCACTCTCGAGCTTCCCAGCAAACCTTGCAAGGAATGCTGGGCCGCCCAAGAATGCTGAGAGGGTTACAATCCTTGAACCCTGCATGCCTGGAATTCGGGCGCCAACCCTTTGGCCCCGAACTCCACACCCGTAATCAGTACTTCTGCACATGAGATTTTTTCCATGACAATTCTAGGTTTCCCTGAAGGCCCGGAATTATTCAAATCGATCTTTTTCATACCTAATGTCGACAAACATACAAACTTGTTTGTTTGTTGATTTTTAACGGTAGTCTATTTGTGCAACATGAGGGTTAACACCAACGCCAGGGGATGAGCCTTCATCACCTAACTGGAAATTCTGCCTACGAGGGGGATTTACACCCCATTCGAGTGGTCTTTAACGTGCAATAATCTACATGGAACCTCGGTTTCAAGTCTCATCCTAAACCACTACATAGTCACGCTACATAGTGCTGGGTAACTGAACTAAATCAAGTAAGGACTCGTCCACAGTAGTGTGCTTTTTATTGTAAACTACAAAAAGAAAATTGAGCAGCGAACCCTTTCAGAACACCATGAATATTTTAAATAAAACCCATTTCCTTTTAGGCCACAACAATTCCGGAAATCGATGCTTGCAGGTTGCTCTTTGCCATAATACCGTATACTATTTGTGATTTGGGGGCAAAGAAAAATGCACAAGTTTGACAAAAATCGGAGTTTCGTAACAGACTTTGTTTTGTAAATGTCTGAGGGGAAATCAAAAGCGAAATAAAAAAACTGAACGAAACAAGCTGGTGTTTTTTGCTTTGTTTTGTTTTTCCACACACAAAAAGTATTTCAGCATTATTCTTGAAACAAAAACGTGCAGTTTTTCCTAATTCAACTGCTCCCTCACATGCATTACATAGCTGTCTAGTGAATATTGAAACTTTTGTTTTGGCCTTCGTATGTTAACCACCTCTCTAAGGTGGTCAGCTGTAGAATTAAAAATCAAAATTGATAATGCAAGAGAATTTCACATGCGAAATGTACGTGCGAGGAAAGAAAGACCTGGGCCCTATTCCACAAAAATGTACAAGTAATAGTGTAAAAGTTACAAATATATGAAGTTGTAGTATGATGTTCCACCAAAAATCCCAGAAACTTGTACATTATTAGTAAATGTGTACAAGTGATGTCACAAAAGTATAAGGTGAAAAGAAAATGGCGTCTCGAGAAAATAAAAAGCTACTTCTCTGTGCTATTGAAGCTAGAAAGGGCATAATTTTTGGTAAATTTAGCAGCAATTTGTCAAATAAAGATAAAGTGATCTTCACTGTCACTGGACCACAAGTTTATTCAATTAAAAACGTTCTGTTCCTATTCCAAATGCTTTCTTATACTTAATTTACAAGTAATCATGTACTACCCTGGTAAAAAAAAACAATAGACATTTCTATTGTTATGTATTGTTATTTCGAACGTTGTTTTCTATTTTCTAAAATTTCTATTGGTTTTATTGGTTTCAATTGTTTTCTATTGTTCAGTCCATACAGCCAAACCATATAAGTCAATACAGGAACCATAGAAAACAATTAAAACCAATAAAGTGTCCAAATAGCAATACAAACCAACAGAAATCTCTATTGGTTTCTATTGTTTTTTCACCAGGGTTTAACAAATTCGCTACAAGTTACGAGCAAAAACTGACAAGATTTGCACTTAACTAGTAAGGTATGGTTTAATAAATTACAATTGTACAAATATTACCTGTGGAACACAACAACTTGTACTTTTTGTACAAGTATCATTCCATACCCCTACAAGTACAAGACCATACTTTTGTGGAATAGGACCCAGAAGTACTAGACTCACTTTCAGAACTCACTTTTCTCTGCTCCGCGATGTGCGCTGTATGTTTAGTATGCCAACAAAATTGAGCAGACGATATTGTGCAAGTTCGGTAAGAATAAGGCATCACCCTTGTCTCTTTTCTACGATTGTCATTACTTCTAGAAAGTCAGATGATTAGAAGTAACATGTGGTTTGAGAAGATGGCGTACGCCTGTTAGAAATCGGTAGAATTGCGGAGAAAGCGCCGCAACATTTTCCTTGATTTTCGTCAGGATAAAGCAGGATCTTGTCATAATACCCGGTTATGAGCTGCCCACCCACACCTTGTTTGCGTTCTTAGGGCACATTTAAGTAAACGGAGCACGTCGAGCGCTTCCGCTACTTAACATATTTATGAGTCGGCAGCTGAAGCATCCTTGTTTCAGCAACTCTTTTCGTTACTTCGAGTGCTCGTTCGCGCCATCTTGATCGGTGAGAGGCGCTGAAATTTGCATTTTTATTGAAAGGGTTCTTCGCGTTTTCGATATTTACCAAATCAGCATAAAATGTATTACATAACGGGTCGCTCGGGGGTGCCGTACCTGCGGACCAGTTCATATCAACGAAATCGCACGAAAAACGCAGAAAGAAATTCATCAGAAAAGTTGCGAAAACGCGTTCCTAGGGGGTGACCCTGGTGAAAAAAACAATAGAGATTTCTATTGTTATTTAGAACATTGTTTTCTATTGGTATCAATAGAAAATTTCTATTGGTTTTATTGGTTTTAATTGTTTTCTATGGTTTTCTATTGTTAAGTCAATACAGCTAAACCATAGGAGTCAATAGAAGTCAATAAAGGAACCATAGAAAACAATTAAAATCAATAAAGTGTCCAAATAACAATAAAAATCAATAGAAATCTCTATTGGTTTCTATTGTTTTTTTTTTTCACCAGGGCATTCATAAATTATGACACATTTTTTTGCCTCTTTTTAAACACCCCCACCCCTTTGTCACAAATTTTACTACACCCCATCCATAATGATGTCACAACCCGTCGATTACCTCCCCCATCCAGGGCATTCATAAATTATGTCACACTTTTTTGCCTCTTTTTAAACACCCCCCACCCCTTTGTCACAATTGTCACAAATTTTACTACACTCCATTTATAATGATGTCACAACCCGCGTCGATTACACAACTCCCCCCTTCCCCTAATTATTTTTTTAATAATTCTATATTCTTTTATAATTTTATTTGTTAAAATAAATGAAACCAATGTTGATAATAATAACATTATATTAAATAATAGATTGCTATGATGATTGATGAGTAGCAATCGGGAAGAAAGTTTTAAGTCACTACAGGACCCAAATCTTTTTTCCCAACTGCTATTCAAAATTTAAAATGTTAAAAAAATAATAAAAAAATTTACCACATATGTTTTACCGTTTAAAATAAATTTTAATTGTGTGATCTCACATTACCGAACCACCCCACCCCTTGGTCACAAATGTTACAATAAACAAACAACCCACCCACCCCCCTAGGTGTGACATAATTTTTAAATGACCCCTAGGGCAACAGACGAGAGACTATCCGAGTAGAAAATTATATAAGTAGGTTCATTAAGTCGAAGCCACATTATGCTTGCTTGTTTGTTTATTGATGTTAAGGCTAAGCACGCACTGGCAATTAAATAGTTGCTGAAAACTTGCAGTACAGCATATAACATTCATTGAAGCTGTGAGCGATAAAAAAATTGCCAGAGCATACAGACACGCTGGCACCTATCACTTGCAACTAAGTATTTAATCACCAGCAAAATGGAACACGTTTCAATTTTTTAGTTGCCTCCATTGAGGCTAGGCGCGCCCTAGTTATTTTTCTAGGCAACTTTTTAGTCACCAAAATAGAAGCGTTATTTTCAATTTAACTTTGCATAGGCTACAGTATATAGATGTGCAAGGCCACTATACTCATATGTGCTTTAGCAGTATAATCCTTATTTTTTAATTAAAATCCATGTTTCCAAACCGCTTCAACATATTTAGTGTTTAGATAGATTTCTCTAAATTTAACTACTTTTCTATGTACTGTGGAGTCCTCTTCAAGGCTCTTAACATTTAACCCTTTATGTGTTAATTTCTAGTTTCTATTTCAGATTAGCAGCTGGTGAGAAGGCACTTTAATACTCTGATTTTAATATAGTAAGAAGAGCATCGTGCACTTCCACCCACCAAATCGAGTTAATTGAAAAGCACATCTGCGGCTCAGTCATGGAATATGGTTCATGTACTTGCCAGTCACCAGTGCAATCCGGTAGTAAAATTATCCACAGTGGGGATATCCATCATGGCTTAAATTATAAACTGAGGCCTAAAGGTGTTTAAACTGCAGATTAGGAACAAATG
>JAQGBW010006574.1:0-10446 GCA_034698625.1 Julus scanicus
TTTTAAATCGATGAAATACCATACAAATTATGAAAAAAGTAGTAAATTTAATCTTAATCTGTATTATAGGAATTTAACTTAATTAAAACTTGAGCATAACAACTAGCAATTATATATATAAATTCTCAACTTCATGTCTCTAAGCTAGTTATTATTAACTACTAATCTATAGATTATAATATTTTTACAAAATCTTCCAAAATTTTTCAAAAATGCTTGAAATAATCAGACTATAAGATATTTATGATACAGTAGAACCTGTCTAAATCTATCCTGTGTAAATAAATAACCTCTCTAAAAGCATATTTTTCAGCGGTCCCATTTAGCCAGGGTTCTACTGTATTCAGATTTCCATTAAGCTTTGCCCTTCAACCATACTTACAACTAAAGATCCCTTTCTTCCTCAAAAAAAATTGCATATGGGGTGATCCATAAATTATGTCACACTTTTGCATCTTTTTAAACACCCCTCACCCCCGTTGTCACAACTGTCACAAAATTCACTACACCCCATCCATAACTACAGGACCGCATATATTTTACCGTTTGAAATAAATTTTGATTGTGTGGTGTCTCATTACCGAACCACCCCTCACCCCTTGGTCACAATTGTCACAAAAAACAAACAACCCACCCCCTAGGTGTGACATAATTTTTGAATGGCCCCTATGCATATTGACTCAGTGTTTCTCAAACTAATTGCCCATTATGCAAAACTAACCCCTGGGTTTGACATCACCTACTCTTCTTCTGCCTGAACCCTGATATAGTGATTACCAAATCAAAATCACACCCCATCCTTTTAATTGCATGACCCTGCCCTCCTAACCCCTTTCCTATTATCTAAGATCCACATTCCGCCCTGTGGTTGATCTATAGATTAGCAACATGGGCAGCCAAAGTCCAAAATGACTAATGCCACACATTCAAGATCACTCCATGTGACCATTGACCACCATATGGCCAGATGGACTGAGCCCCATAGTGTGGGGAAATCTAATCTTATCTTATCTGTATTAAGATTTATTGCAATTTTGTTCTGGCCTGTAGTTCATTGTCCTGAATTGAACCATTTGTATGAAAGAGCCAAAAAATAAAAATACATAATGCCCACAAAAGTGGATATATGTTTTCTTCTTTTTTTTAAACAATGCTTTGTTTATGCATCAGTTTAATTTTTCCCACGTTTTAATAAATAGTTCGACATAATTTCGTTAACAAATTTATTATACAACGATTTACTGGGAAATATGAAACCGAAATGATTCTTAGAAGACAAGGGGATGAAACGTTAGCAAGCATTAATTTTTAGCAAATTTTTGCAATTTTAAAATAAAACATTAACCAATCCCATTCTATTTGGTAAAACCTTAAATTCCAACTCTGATCAAAATTATTTACAAGTTTCATTGGCACAACAAAAGTTCATGACGTACTTGTACTGTACATTCCATGAATTATTTAATAGATGCAGCAACTATTAACATTCTTATATCCTGCAATCTTTTTTATTTGTTATTCTACTTACTAGTTTTGTAGCAACAGCCGAGACATTTTTATTGCTGAACAATAGCTTTTACATGTGGCTTAAATGCTCGGATTGGAATTGGAATTTTTTTTTTCCTAATTTATGCAGTCTTAAGTTTTCTCATGGTTCTTGAAGGACATGCTGATTATTTTTTTGTTCACCTTAATTACAACGACTGTTTGGATTCTCCAGTTTGATGGCTTCTTTTCTTTGTACTATGTTCTCCAGCACATTTGGAAGCAATGCCAAATGCCATAATTATGAAATAACCTGACCATTTGTAAACCTGACTAGTATAAAAACTATAGTTAGCCAGCTAGCTGGTTCTGCAAAATTAACAATCGGCAAGTATTGCCAATTGTGCACACTACATGCAAAATATGATTTGACATAAAACTAATATATAGCTGAAAATAAACTAAGACAGCAAAACGCTTTTGGAAAACTATTATCTGCATTTAACTTGAATAAATGACTTGCAGTTCTTTTCAGTGTCAGTACATGTAGGCCTATATAAAATCAATCAGATAACCAAGATCACATAAATCAGTATTTTCTAGCAGAAATTTCAGTTCTAAGTTTGCGCAATATATTTTAGTATAAGAAAGCCTGATTTTGCATACTCTGTACATGTCCACTTTGACATCAATATTATTAAATGCAAATATGCGCAAAGAAGTTATGCTGTCATAAGGTTTTGCCAATTTGGTACCAAATCTAGAGAAATTAACAAGAAAACTTCGAAACTTACTGCTTGGTTGTTTGGTGGGAGTACAAAGGCCCAAAGAAATCTAAGGCCATAGAAGGTCCAAAAATTATTGGGAAAAGCACACATACTGTATATGCACAAGACAGGCAAATGAAAGAAACAGAATAATATAGAGGAAGAAGCATGATCACGGGCAATGTTTAGAGGAACTATATACCCTGGCATCGGCCTAGAGAGTATAAAAAACTGTAGAAAACCGCGAAAACCAGTCAGGATCGCAGAATTAAGCCAGAAAACAAACCTCGGTCTTAGCACTAAGCTACCTAGCTCGATACAGACATCATGGAAAGTGTGCACCTCCATTAAGATACCAAGCTATTGACCTTTCATTCGGGAGACGAAGGCCGTGACTATGGTTTCCACAGTTTTCGAGAGTTGATTCCAGGCAAATGCCCAGATAGTTCCACCACAAATCGGCTTCGCGACCGTTGTCAAGCCTCCGTATCTATACACCAAATCCTTTTTTTTAAATTACACAAACAAACCAAGCCATAATTCCAATTACCAGATAGGCTGATCCCCACACACGTATTAGCTGTTGCATTACCATGGCTAATCTACCTTCTGTCGATCTTGATCTAGCTGAAATGAAGATCATTTTTCAACCCAGTAAAAACTATAATCAATCTCAAGGTTTTCCACAATCAATACGTTTTGTCATATGGTCTCATTAGTGGGATAAACTAGAGATTCACAATGCAATCAATGGAGGCACTGTGAAGCTCCCCAACAAACACTGGATCAACTCACCGGTTATACGTAAGAAAATTGTCATCAGACGCCAACAACTTACCTAAAATGTAAATGTGCGGGCTTGATGTGTGACACTGCTGGCATATATGTGTAATAAAAAGTTCCATACAGAAATACTGACAGCCACACAATGATAGTGGATGTCAACAGAACGATTAACAACTTGTAGAGAACATCGCGAAACCTAATGAATAAAGTGAACGCATTGCGTTGAAATGACTGTAAAAACTTGCCCAGCAGAAAGGACATTTCCGATCGCTTAAAAACCTTTACTTGAACTCCTCGCTCATGGGGAACTGATATACTGGTCCGGTCCAAAAATTACGCGCAAAGTCCTCAACAGGACACATTTTGATGGAACAACGCCCCCCTGTGGTATCCCGAGGCTGCGAGATTATTGAACAGCGCCATCTGTTCGTACTCGTAGGGAACAGTAAAGCGCCAAATTTGAAACTATTCGAAACCAAAACAGAAAATTCGATTACAAAGAGATTCCTATGTTTTTTATACATCATTAACAACGTCGAAAAATGTATTAAAGTACGGTTTAATGACTAACATTAACTGAACCACAGATTTAAGCAAAAGTCGAAAAATTACAATTTGACGAGGTTTCATGGTTGAATTAATAATTCATAAAAAATGTAGTCAATTTGCTACTATAAATAATCAAGTAATTTTGAAAACTAAAATGTGCATGTTTTTAAGGTTTCTTTAAGTGTACATTTGTAACTTACACTATATTCGTCAAATAAATATATACATAAAAAATTGTGGACAGATACTAAAATATTTGTCCAAAAATCCAAAATTCTGCAATCATATGGTAATCTGTGAAACGGCTCTCAAACATAAAAATTCAATGATGATGTGAATGCTACCTTCGTAAAATAAAAAATAGACAGAAACAGAGACAACATTGGCTAAGTTTTTTATTTATAAAAGTGAAAAAAAAAGACACTGATCACCAGAATTACAGATATCGGATGTTTTAATAGAATGCAGTTCTCAAGCCAGGTGGATTACATGTATGACAATGCCAATACAAAGATGACAAAACAAGAATGTCAATAAAGAAGATGTTTCAGACCATCTTTTCTTTTAAAACGACAAAAAAATAAAGGCCTAATCTAACATAATTAATATATTATTTTGCGATTCATTTCATTATGCTGTATATGTTCATAAAATATTAAAACGTCTTGCTCGTACATGTTGAAATGGATTATCAATGGGAAGGGATACATCCTAATACAATTTTGAACTTTATCCTCTAGTTCCCATAATATATTTCCGATTTTTTCCATTTGATATATTAGATCACAAGAAAAAAATTCCATTGTCTATAGCAAATGTACAATAACTTGCCTACACACTTGATAATCCAGAAATTGAGAGAAAAACTTGAAAACATTGTTAATAATCATACTACACATATGTTTACAATACTATTAAGACATATTTCCGATACAAATGACATTTGACAATTCCCTGACTTTTCGATTTTAAAAAAAAATGTTTCCCTGGAAACTTCGATTAATGCAGGAATTTGTATGAGGTTTGTGCTACATAACTTATGGAATTTGAAGGAGAAAATATAACAAAATTTTCCTATTAGACTTTTAGTGAAAACTGTTTTATTCAAAACCGGATTTTTGCTTTAATTCATTGAGAGAAAATCTACAATTATAATACAACGAAAGGTTCATTGATTAAAAACAATAATTTGTAGATTTCCATCCAATAACGTAATGCTTTCAAAAGGAGAATACCCCATTGATAAATGTTGAATTTCTCCTGACTATCGCCAGGTCTTTTCAATTTTTCTGACAATTTCAGGTTTTCAATCTGGGAGGAGGACGGAGGGAGGAACGAACCTTGAAAACAACAACTCTCAATTTCCTCTTATTTCTAATAAAATCGGTTTTCTGTTTGAATAAATGAAAGCTCATTTGATGTGGTTTGTGCCATACATATTGTCACATGGTTATAAAATAAAATAATTTGGGACACCCGGTATTTCTTAAAAATCTGCAATTTTGGCATTGAGACCACACACGGAATTCAATAAAAATCTGAATTTCGTCTATCATCACTTGGACCAAAAAACATGCTATGTTCCCCTCATCAAGTCCGAGCCTGGGAACCACTTGAAAATTGGGAAGAAAAACAAAACCCTTAAGATTTAAATCATCACCTTTTCCACCCCAAAAAATCCACCTTAAACCACGTGTATAATTTTAAAAACAAATTAGAAATTAATAAAAACGTATTGCATGATGGGAAAACATGAAATAATAAAACTAATAACTCTGAGAAAATCTGGGCTTTTTTGGACAAATTTAGGACAGGACACATCTAGCTAAAATTATATAAAAATTTAAGAAAGAAAAAGAGAAACTGGATAAGCTAAAAAATAACTAATTCTGTCAAGTAAAAAGAGTATTTAAAAGTGAATACTAATGAGGAGTTTAACTCCTTTTCAACAAAATAACTTCAACAAAATAACTGGATAATTCAACGAAAATTTCTTCTGAAATACTTCAACAAAATAACTGGATTACTCAACGAAATTTCTTCTGAAATACTTCAACAAAATAACTGGATAATTCAACGAAAATTTCTTCTGAAATACTTCAACAAAATAACTGGATTACTCAACGAAATTTCTTCTGAAATACTTCAACAAAATAACTGGATTACTCAACGAAATTTCTTCTGAAATACTTCAACGTAATAACTGGATAATTCAACGAAAATTCTTCTGACAATTCTACAAAATAAGTGCCGTAACCTGCTACAACTTCCTTACATCTTAAGATAAGTCTAAACCTTTATTGTTATGAACCATTGTTATTCATACTGAGAATATAAATGTTGACATTAAATAATGAGATCAAAACTTGCGAGTGAGTAAAATAATTTTATACCTTGCTTTTCCACGGGGTATTCAACATACCCGGTCAAGGGAACTAACTCCTCCCTTAAGGTGGAAAATAAAATTCCACCAAAATTACAATATTCTAAGCATCCTTTCATTTCAAAAGCAATTTTCTCACCCAGAGAAATATTAAATTATACATTTAATGAAGATATTATATATACATTAGGTCAAAAAATGGTTTAATAGCAAGGTACAAAGAGGCATTCCCGTAATATTTGGAGCAGGTTCAACTTTAATCCAGCGTAGCAAATTCATGGATTAACTATTAGAATTCATCAAATATAATAAATAATTACAGTTACTAACACCGTAGTTTTTAATTGAATTAATTATGGCAATTGTCACACTTGTATGTAAGGCAATTAATTAGATGTAATTTAATTAAATATTGTACCAAAATGTATGCAAATAGAACAATAAAAAATGAGGATTAAAGTATTAACTATCTTAGAAGTAACTTTGCAAAAGCTCATTCAAATCAATTAAAAAACCAAGCACCATTCAAATTTTATTGCATTTGAATTTCATTATTTTGATATGTTTAATGATATTTTTTAAAAGAACTGGAGAATTACAACTTTAAAATAAACAAAAAGGATTTATCAGACAAATTATCTTGATATGATGAAAATAAATTTTTAAATATAAATCATTTTTTTTAAAAAACAAAACCTGATTATCACAATGCTTCGTATAACAGGTTTTAACTTTATTATATCCTAAATACTAATCCTGGGTTTAAGTTGCTGTAAACAGCGTGACCAAGACAACTTAAGGGGATATACAATCATACCATTTCCAATGGTTGAAATTTGCAAAGACATTCACAATTAAATGAAAAAAGTTTATATAATAATAATAATAATAATTTAATTGATCTCGTAGGGAAAAAAATAACGATCACAATTCATAAAAGCTCAAAGAGCACTAATACTTGGATTACAAATGGATAAGATATATAAAAAAACCACAAAGTAAGAGTACAAAAAAAATTTAACAGCAGAACAAGAGTAATTTCAGGCAATCACAGAGAAGGGAATCCATGTGCGCCAATGGGGAGTGTTATCTGCAAATGACACAGCATAAAAAGAAGGAGGTAATATGGGGTTGCGCGAAGAGAAATAAAAATAAAACTTGTTTAAAGCAGCTTAATAAATCAGCAAGGAGCTTTATTTGTGACTTCACCTTAAAACCGTAGATTTATAATAAATTAATATTTACTAAATTATTATTTGAATTTCTGCACTCACCACTTGTCTAGCTCATGCTGCCACCTGCTGACAGCATGTGCAAACTATCGAACATTTTCCAAACCTGGGAGGTTGGGGGTGTATCGACGGACTGGAGCATAACTCGAATTTCTCTAATACAAAAGGTAAAGGAAAGTCTAAAACCGACTTGGGGAACTATCGCCCAGTAGCAATTAGTAGCCGTGTATATATAAATTATATTCGGGGTTACTTGGCGATAGATTGCCAGCAGAGCTTGAATCGGGGAAAGGCTAGTACACTTTCAATATGGGTTTAGAAAAGGCAGGAGAGGATCAGCTAACCTATTTGTTGTCACACAGCTGATGAAACTAGCTTAATGTAAGGCTACCGACTATATCTAGAATTTCTGGATATCAAAAGGGCATTTGATAATGTTAATAGTTATACTGTGCCCCAGTAGCAATAGGAAACAAAAAATGACATCAAATTGACGTCAATTTTTGGTCATTTTACTGCCAAAAAAATGACGAACTCGAAAAATGACATCATTTCACTGACTAAAAAATGACGAACTCAAAATGACCAAATAAAGACCAAAAATGGACGTCATTTTACTGACTGAAAAATGACAAACTAAATGAACAAAAAATGACGTAACTTTTATGACCAAAAAATGACCAACTAAACTTTGACAAAAAATTTATCGAACTACCAAAATTTAGTTGGGGGAATGAGCAGGGCCCTATAGATTTGGAGCATGCCTAGGGCCGACCACAAAGGGGCACAAGCCTAATTTCAGCTATAAAAGTTTATTTAAGCTATTTAAGCTAATATATTGGCTTAATTAAGCTGCTACAATTAAGTGGAAGAAATGATCAGGGCCTTATACATTTGGAACATGCCTAGGGCCGACCATAAAGGGGCGCAAGCTTAAGTTTAAGCTGTTCAAGCATAAAAAAGCTTAAATGAGCAGGGCCCTATAGCTTTCGAAAATGCCTAGGGCCAGCCAAAAAAGGCAACAACATCTGCAGATGCCATGATGTCATCTGCAAAGGAAGTTATTTTTGAAAAAGTTACTGTTTTTCTGCTGAAAAATATGGAATTTCATATGTAACATTAAGAGGATATTGCAAAATGCTGGAGGGTCAACTGCAGAAAATGTAACAAACTAAAGATAGTCATATCCCTACTACATTTTGAGAACTATGGCTATTGCAAACCTCAGCAGATATTTTCAGATGCAGAAGAATCGCAACTGGTTGAGTATTTACTAAAAGCTTCTCGGGTTTATTATGGCCTCAGTCCAAATGAAGTTAGGATGCTAGCATATGAATTTGCTGTTCAAAACAAGAAGAGTTCTCAACTCTATAATCGGATGTACTTTTCCTGTATTGCCGTGAAAATATTAAAAAACTTTGTATCTTACTCTGAGGAATTGATGAAGGAGAACTGAGGATGAATGAATTTGATGAAGAAGCTCAATATCATGTTCAGTTAAATTTAACAGTGATACTTCTTGACCCAAAAACATCACATGTTCGTCATCCAAATGATTTTTAAATGATGCTTTTGCAACATTGTCAGAGAAGTTATTAATAAATTTTTTAGCAACTTGCATAGATGCTCCTCTTGAATTTTTTACCATTTTTTTCAGATAACCATTAGCATCCTCAAAAGAAAATGCAGAGTAAGATTAAATAGGTCCCCAATTTCTTGCACACTGACAAAGGTGCAATAGTTGATGGATGTTAAATGTCATCTTATAATCAGAATATAAAGTTTGACAACAATAAACTAATTTTAAAAAAGCACTTCTGCAGTATTTATTTTTTTAATTGTAACCTCATCTAGCAATAAAAATATTGCTTTAACAAAAAGCTGCCAGTGTTCAATATATTCTTCAGGCAAAATTTCATTGAAACACAGAAGGCTGTAATACAATAACCAATGTCTTCATGCGCTTTCCAATACTTCCGTTTGAAAATTGACCTAGGCTTTCTGTGAATTTTCTTTGGTGTTATAGCATGTTAAGGTGGTAATGAATAACCCCTAACATTGTAGGTGTGCCAATATAACCCTGACATGCAACATCTGAAAGTAAACATTCAGTTAAATATCTGGTAACACCTAGGCATACACTATGCATGTAGTCACAATTAAATCCAGAAACTAATTTGAAATTTGGCAAACTAACTAATGGAGATATGCCCTTTATTCCAAGGACAATTTTGTCGAATTGATGTGCTTCCTTCATATCTTTCAATATGCTAGTCTCTGTTCGTTGAGTATAATTCTCCACATCTACACAGTAGCGCACCTGGTTATTTAGAAGCTTCCCAGGATGAAGGCACCAAGAACATCCAAAATATGAAATGCAGCATGTTGGTATAAATTTAAAATTTTCAATTCTGTCATTTTTAAGAATGTTTATTCCTTTTGTGGCTAAAAATTTAGCTTCTTTTAAAAGTGCATTCATTAAAACATGAGGTTTTGGCTCACCTTCTCCAACCCAAAGTCAAGGAAGCATTACATACTTAGAGCATTCCTTTATAGGAAGCTCATTTAACCTAACAAGTATTGGCCACATTGAAATTCCAGAGGAATGATAAAGCTTTACCCCATCAGTAAAAACGAGTATGACAATGAAGTTTTAAGTGCAACTTTTTTCCAGGCTTTAGTAAATTAAGATACTCTTGGCCATCATGTATATCTCTGAGTACTTCATGATCTTTGAACATGTGACTATTCTTGTTGTGCATTACAGCATCATAAAACATTTCCACTGATAATAATTTTGATAGCTGATCTGCCAGACTCAATGCCAACACAAATGTTGCTTTCGTTTTATCAGTGGTATTCAATTCAAAGGGGCACTGACTACAAGTTATTGTATCTTTATCAACATTACCAAAAAACATATGACAATTTGGACAATAAAACTGATATGACATGCCAATACCACTGCATTTTACCAGTTTTGAAAAACTATATTGATTCCCAGGAAGAATATGCCTTTGAAATATTTAGTGGAACCCCGATTCTACGTTTTTCATAGGACCAGGGGTAAAAAAACGTAGGAAACAGGAAAACGTTAAATCGGGGTTACAAATAATTTAAGGATATTGTTCAAAAATTGATCATTTTTCACATTCCCCTCTTTTCATAAGTTTATTCGTTAAGGTGGATCTAATCCTCATACCTGCAAAGCTAAAATTTCGAAAATCACTCGTGGCATAAATAA
>JAQGBW010006575.1:0-10446 GCA_034698625.1 Julus scanicus
CATCCCCTGGCGTTGGTGTTTAGCCCTCGTGTTGCAGAAATAGGCCAACGTTAAAAATCAACAAACAAACAAACATTTAAAAGTTTTCAAGACAAACATATTGGATAATGTTGGACAATGCAGAGATAACATGGACGGTATCACGTGACTTATAATTCACAGTAGGAATGGAGAAAACAAAATTGGCCATGATGCAAAATGATACCATCCATGATAAAATCTGCATAAAGTCCAAATTAAACCATTCGTTACGAAAGTAATTTTCATTTTATGAAGCTAAATGTGTGGTGACTGCATTCTAAACTGTTTGCGTGACTCTTATAGCGCACAGTAGTACTTCCCATTAAAATTGAATGTCAAGCATCAGATCGTGAATACCAGATAGGAAGTACCTGGTCCACGAAGAAGGAAGCTATCTGTAGTACTTATTGCAGAGTTGTAACATCACTTGCCACACGCATACTAAGTTAATGACATGCACAGGCCTACTAACCCACAGCACACTAGGCTACATTAGGCTTCCTGGCAGACGTGTGAAAGAAGCTTTTGGGTGTGGTTTTTGATGTTCATCAAAGGTTATATATATATATGTATAACGCGCTTTATAAGTTGCAAGAGGGTGGAGTGGGGAATCAGAACACAAAAAACAGCTACCAAATGCTCCAAAGCTAATTAAAATCCCAATTTTACCAAGCAGAAAGCCTAAAACTAGGAAATCAAGCCAATGCATTGAAAGCGCGATGTAATTATGTACCAGTATTGATTGTTTTTGATGAGCTTGTTAGGATGCGTTCTGAAGGTGCGGTATATATGGAAAATGCTAGTCAAGATCACCTTGTCTCCAAGCTCACATATGAATAATCCCGGATATTTTCAAATTATTTTCAGTTTGTGAAAGTTCTCATGTTAAAGTTATAGACATTAATCTCTGATTAGGCAGTTTAATCATTGAAATGGAAACGATTATTTACTGACAACATTTTGGTTTTGAGGAAAACTGGCGCCAAATTTCTGCAGAACTGAATTTAAGTGGCATGTTTGAGCCTGTTTAGAACTTCTTTTTCTCAAGAAAGTGCTATTTTTGCCACAATCCTTTAAGCATCTTTGCTTTGGGAATGTCATTACAAAGGCTCATATATAGGATCTTTTTACTACATGGAATGATTCCATGGCCAAAGTTAAAATGTAAATTATGGAAAAATTGAGCGTTCCCTGGTGAAAAAAACAATAGAGATTTCTATTGTTTTCTATTGGTTTTTTTTAACGTTGTTTTCTACTGGTATCAATAGAAAATTTATATTGGTTTCAATTGTTTTCTATTGTTTTCTATTGTTCAGTCAATACAGTAACCATAGAAAACAATTAAAACCAATAAAGTGTCCAAATAACAATAGAAACCAATAAAAATCTATTGGTTTCTGTTGGGTTTTTTTTCCACCAGGGTTGGTTCGATTTTGGATTTCCGTGATTCCGTCGTTTTTATTTGTTAGAAAAATGTAATATTTTTTGTTTAGTGTAATGAAAATGATTATAAAAGCAATGAATATTATTTCGAAATTGTTTTCGCAAATAAGGTCAAAATCTTGATGTCCCAATCAGTATTGTAAGATGCTCGTTATCCAAACAGGATGCACCTCTGACATGGCAATAAGTTCCAACTTCATTACTTGGATACTTCCCCCAGGAAATTGCAAGGAATGCTGTCTTTGCACAAGAGTGGAGGGTACTTAGTTTATTATCTAACTGGACAAATGCAGTATGCCATTTCCTGGTCTGTTGTGCCTTTTGCCACGTCGGATATGGTGCTAGACTTTTTGACATTGATTTTGGATCCTAAAGATCAAATTTTGTCGGTTTCCATTGTCTGATCTTGGGGACATGGACACCCTTAAAAAGCTTATTTGGTGGCACTATATTTAAATCGATTGTAGTGTTTGAACAATTTTTTTTCTTTTTTTTTTTTTTTTTTTTTTGCTTTGGAGTTCTCTAGTATGTAATCTAACCCAGGGTTTTGAGCACGGTTGACCACCGTCAGATCGAATTATTAATTTATGGCCTTAATGGGTGAGCGTGTTGAGGGACGCTTGTTATCGCAGTCACTTTGGAATCCGAATCTGGCATGGCAGGGGTCTTTTTTTTTGCCAAGATTTTTACACAGGAAAGGGTGTGGACATGGGATGGATTTTTCGGATTTTTCAGTAATGGGTCCAAACAGCAACGAAATGGGATAACTAGCGTCCCAACTACTGACATGTGTTATTTTGCTCTGGGCACGATCTCATAGGACTTAGTTTGACAGCGTTCAAATTCCCTTAGCAGTACCATTGTCCTAAATTGTCCAGACCTATTGGAAGACTTTTCATCACGCCGTATTTTTATATAGTAGCTGGACACAGCATTGCATTTAGACTGATTATAAATGATGTTATTATATATACAATTTAAAAGACCTGAAGAATTCACCTTCAAAGTATCTGATAAAATTGATAACCAATAATGATGAGAATATACAAAAAGTGATTGATCTACAAGTATACTATGTCCTCCTACATGATATCCTTCCGTGTTCATCAAAGTGTAAAAACTCGAAATTTGAATTGTTAAACAAGTTATTCTTTCAATTTAGACAAGATTGTATGAGATTCCAGATCAAAAATCTCATTCGCACGCACATGCTCTATAAAAAAATATAATTTTGATAGATCTATTTTGTGGAGCACATGCACATAATCGATTTTTAAGCTGGAATCTCATATAATCTTCTATAAATTCAATAAAATTGTATAAAATATGAGGTTACTTGAAATTAATACGATTAACCTCGTTCAACCATTAAAATAATTTTTAATCGTAATGATTTTTAATGATGGCTTAATCATGAAAATGATTAAGCCAATGAAAACGAATACGACTTCAATATAAAATTGATAAAAACCGGGTTCAACTAGAAGTTTCATCTTTTCAAATTTTTATTACGGCGGCCTATTTTTTTAGTCTTACTGGCAAATTAATAACGTCAAATTTGGTTTTACATAAAATTGCATATATAATATGCACCTGATAAGGTTCTTAAATATTACAACTACGCATCTTTTCTTTGTGGCTTACCAGTAGCCAAAATGTTATTGTTCACACATTTTTCTGATTCTACACTAACAAAACTAACAAAAGCATATGAAGATTGATTTTATACTTTACAAATGAACACTTATTGCATTTTTAAATTAAAAGACAATCTAAATTATGGACATCTCTCAAAATCTGAATGCAAAATAAAATAAAATAATGCTTGTTTAGATTTACCAAATCAAAATGTTTCTATCAATAAAACCGTCAAAAAAACCCGTTAAACTTTCAATTCAGCACGAAAAAAACGTTTGAAAAAATAGCAAAGTAAATTTGTAAACACGCTGCTATCGATTATTTACTTACCAGCAAGACTTGCTTTGAACGTAGTATACCGTGTCATATTCCAAAGCTTTAAAAAGTCACCAAGTTTCTTATTGCTCCGAATTCGGTATCCTTAAAATCCTTAAATCTAAAAAGCGCGAATATTTTGAACGAACGAATTCCTCGTTTTCACTTCATGGACATAGCGCACAATGGTTTAAGTTTGGGAGTCACATGAAACCACTAGCAGCTTGTTCGTAGGGCGAAGCTAGTTTTGCATCTCGCCAGGCTTCTCGCCACTTTGATTGTGATAGGAAGCTGATGCTGTGGGGAAAACTGATGGGGGGATGGAGAAAGAAAAGAAGCACGTTGGGCCACAAAACTAGGGAGGGAGCCAGGGAGAGGCAGCAGGAGCCACAGGAGAAAAACTAGGGTGGAAATGCCCCTGTGATGGCAAATTATACAAAAAGGGAGAGATGGGAATCAGTCATCAAAAGATCTCGATCCCTCCAAACAAAAATCAATTGACTAAATATCAGCAAAATTGTGTACCCAAGACACGCTAAGTAAACGGTAACCATAGTAAATTGGATGCTAGGATCGAACTGTGTTTATATCACTGATCCTCTCTTTCATATTTGCATCAGATACTCTGGCATGGAATACTGCAATACCTGCTCTGTCAAAAACATGGCGGATTTTAGCCCAGCAGAAAATCTACTGCACTTTATCCAAATTAACGGCAGTATTTTTGCACTAAAGTGCAGTTCAAATTGCTAATATTTTGCGATTATGAATGGTATAAAACTGCCTTTTTATGCAATAAAATTACAGTGATACTGATGTAATAGTGTAGTATCAAATGTCAGTAATACTGCTGTAAAAGTGCAGTTGCAAATGGCAGTAATACTGCTGTAAAAGTGGTGCAGTTCCGAATGACAGAAAAACTGCAGTAACATTGCTGTAAAATAGCAGTTCCAAATGGCAGTAAAACTGCAGGAATACTGCTGTAAAAGTGGTGCAGTTCCGAATGACAGAAAAACTGCAGTAACATTGCTGTAAAAATGCAGTTCCAAATGACATAAAAACTCCAGTAATACTGCTGTAAAGGTGCAGTTCCAGATTTCAGTAAAATTGCAGTATTACTGCTGTAAAAGTGCAGTTCCGAATTACAGAAAAACTGCTGCAAAAATGCAGTTCCAAATGGCATAAAAACTCCAGTAATACTGCTGTAAAGGTGCAGTTCCAGATTTCTGTAAAACTGCAGGAATACTGCTGTAAAAGTACAGAAAATCTGCAAATAATGTGCAGAGGTATAGTAAATGTGAAGGAAGAAACTGCAGTTTTTATGAATAACTGCAAATTTCTGACACATTTCTTTTTTTTTTTTTTTTTTGCTGAGGAGTATTACTGAAGGATTTTTCTCGTTTTAGTTTTGATTACAATTGCAGTTACAATGGGAGATTTAAACCCATATCAATTTCTTATCACTTTTGGCTTTCGAGTTACATGTATACATTTTTATCAGAAATGACATGTTTTTGCTATGACCCAACTTGCTTTCTTTGCAGTAAATTTCGAAATTGTGCAATTAATGATTGAATTTGAAAGTCTCACTAATTTGCATTTCTGAATGGCAGAAAAAACACTGTTTCTGGTGCGAAGTTCCAGTGATATTGCAAACTGTGGTTTTATTGCATAAATGCTGCACTTTTACTGTATAACCTTCAGTTGTTTTTTTATTTTTTAACCCAATAAAAGTACACTTTTAGTGCAAAAGATTTTCTGCAGGGTTCAAATTTCATGCAGAATTGTTGCTTGTAAAAAAAATCGAAAAACGCATAAATTTCTGTTTGAAAAATGTGTTTACGAATAATTAAGTGACTAGCACGAAACCAGTATCATCATCTAATGTGTTTATACACTAGCTATCACCAGCTATCCATTAACAAAGGAATTTCACTGACACAGGCGTTCATTGCATGTTCGAAAAGTAAACACGTGACGTCATAGGCGAGGGATATGAGCGTCTTGACCACTGTCCAGAGCAGATGGGTGAAGTGCAGTTTTGCAAGTCAAAAATACCCGCATAAACTTTCAAAGAATATTGTGATAAGTTTATATACACAGTACATGTGAGAAATTACTATGGATAAGTACAGTATTCAATTCAAATCTTTGGTATTGTTGCACTCACGATAATATGGGACACTTAAATCTGAAGTGATTTTTCAAATAGAGCTGAAACCAACGAACAAAAACTACAATTGAAATTTGTCCCCATTTGATATTGGAGTTTTTGTTATATCTCACTAGGGCTTTTAGCAAGAATGCTTCTTTTTCTGCTGAAATATGATCAACAGCTGTCATATAACACACCAGCAATCGGTTTTCTTAACCATTGTTATTTTTCTTGCCCTAAGTAAGATTTAATTGTAAATATCGGTTTGTTTTCTTCAGGGTGTAATTAAAAAAAATTACATGACAGTGCCCTCTATGGTGCTTTCTTACCAGTGATGCCAGTCTCCCCCTATTTTCTTAATACTCCATGTTGTCAGCACACTTATAATTAATGGGTTAACCGGTGAAGCCTTCATCTTCATCATTTTTTATTAGTAAAGCACACTGTCTAGGTCTGGTATCAGACAAAAGCATTCCTGTCACTCTCCCACACAAAACAAAAATCTATTAATAGTAATGATTTCTTGCAAAAGCATATACACAGCTAGTACAGAGAATTAGAAATGAGATTGTCACGCCTCGTTATTTGGAGGTGATGCAAAGTTCTTTTAAATCTGTTAATTCGTTCGTAGTTGTTTTTTTTGGAAATTGAACCTTCCTGCGAATGTTTGTCCTTTAATTGTTATTGCTTCTAAATTGCACCCGAACTAACACACATCCCTTGCATTGGAAATGCTAATAGGTTAATAGGTTTGCTGGAGGATCGGATTACAGTTGCATCTGCAACTCTGTACTTGTTGTTGCCCTCGAAAATTCCTCGGAGGACCTCGACGCCATTCAAATGGCTTTTGCTATCAACAAATGAGCTGCTATCTTTGCATATGGGTGTAGACAAGGATTATTTGCTTTTCCGTTTGTTTTTCTGCATTGGTATTGCGCATACTGTCTGTTGCGACTTCTACAGGGTGGTTTTTTCTGTATTTCTGCCATGGACATTTCTTATAAAGATATGTGTACATGACAAGACCGTGTGTGTCCTCATATTTTGGGGGATGGGGGAGGTATAGGGTCCAGAATCTTAATTGGTGTGGACTATTTTGGTTATTTATTTAGGATCGCCAGTTTCATACAGGGCCAGGCAGAGCCGAGAATTAGCCCATGTGGAATAGAAATCGCATTTTTACCTTAGAAAAATTGCACTTTTACTGCAAAAACTTGCCATTGTGGAGCACAAAAATCACATTTTTTTAATGCAAAAGTACAATTCTATTTTTATATTTTGCCGATTAAACTTGAAATTTTTAAAATGTCTTGAATTTCCTGGGGTGGGGGATCGATCTATTCCCAAATTGTACGATGAAACTGGTTTGGCAGGGTTTTTTTAATTGAAAAATTCTCAGAGCCCGACTAACTTGGAAAACGATTTCAGAAAAAGCATTCGACGATAGAAGTGCTGGACATTAATAATTGGGGATATTTGCCATTTTCAAACTTTAATTGTTATTGTCCAGTATGGTAAGATAAAAATGGTTTTGCTAAAAGATCCGGTTTAAGGTGGCTTGAATTTGAATAGTTAACCTTATGGCGGTTCAGTACCTTTTGGTGGAATTGGAACCTTAATTTAGCATGCAGTATGGTACGTACATGGTCACACACCTTTTAAATTAAAATGATCCAACTTTATGTGGTATGCTTTTAGCTACGTTTAGCTATGGCATTTAAAAGATAATTAATTGCCTCTTTTGTAGTAATAGGACACGATGATTTTGGAAATGCGCAATCGCAAAGGCCTTAAGAACTGAAAAAAATGGAGAATTTGTAATATATATTGTATTTTAAAACATAACCGGATTACGAATTTGAATTTTTGTTGTGTGTACGGTAAAACAAATTTAGATTTTGCACACACACTGTACAATTTAAAAAAATACATCGTAGTTTTCTCCTGTTCATCAACAGGAGAATAATGCGAAAAAAATCAACAGATATAATTTGGGCAGAATTTCTACAGATGCAGTGAAAACTAAATAAGAGAAATAATGTTGGTTTTCATGTAGACAGCGGTAAAATGGCATCATCCAGAATTAGAAATTTTTCAAATTTCGTAGGTGATACAATGAAAACTGTATAAAATGGTACATGAATGTCAGATCCACGTTACTCTGGTTTTATAACAATTGTCCAATTTTCCGAAAAATTAATTATATGACAACATGCCCAACAACTTCTTGTCACAACATGTCACTTCCCATGTTTCTCTACCCTTGTCTTCTATTTTTTGCAACTAAGCTATATCTAACCTTCTCTGAATTTAAAATCATAAGTAATTTTGAAAGAATTACAGATTATAATTAATCTTTTATTAGGAGGTTAGCAAATTACTTATTACGTAGTTGCATGCTCACTTTCATTATGTTTTATCTATTGGAGCAGTGTTTGCAATTTAGGGAAAATTACATATTGATTCCCTTTAATACTTGGATTAGCTTTAAACCTTGTACTTGAAGTTACTCTTTTTTGGTTAAAAAACAAATGTAAATTTCTCTTTATATAAAATGATGCTAAAATGCGCTAAAATGGGAATTTCCCATTTATATAAATGCAGGGCTGGCTGAGAGCGCCATCTATTGACTTTTGTGATAACTAATAGCTGGCTATGTAAAAGTGAATGCTGTTTTTATATGATGAATTCCCCTGCCTAATCAAGGTCTATCCTATTTCCCTGGCATTTCCAGCTCTTTGAAAATACTTAATTAACATGTCATTTCTATTAATTTTCATAAAGAAATTAGGTTTTTTTCGTTCCAATTTTGGTGGAACAGGAATTGTTTAAAAATTAATTCAAACTTGTTATCAGGTTGCATAGTATTATTTTTATGCAAAATCCATAATATGAATCTCGTTTAGCTTCACCCTTTATTTTTAAAACTTCAATCTTTATATTTTTGTACACGAAATGCTCAACTGTAGCAATAATGAAAAATAACAAATGCACAAAATATACAAAATCATACACAAAAAAAGTACACAACTTTTGTATTTCCACAATCAGCATAATACAGCTGTTAAGATTTATTTTTAAAATCGGCCAGCATTGCCTGGCCAAGACAAACCCATACTAATATACAGAATTGTAATTATTAAATTAATCGATGCAAATGGGTTCGCCCATAATAGGTACGAAATTTGGGCTTTCATGATTTCTGCTCTTTTTAGGTGACATCCTTTTGTTTTTAGCAATGTAGTTTCTTCTTGGAACTGGTTTATGGCCAATTTTCAAAGATGAAGTTATATCTCTCTTGAGAAGGTAGGGGATGGGACCTCCAACATCTTGTTCTAGCAAGAGTTCTTGTGGCATGGAGATTGAGCCTTTTAAAAGTGCATTTACTTTCTTCAGAGTCTCATCATTAAGGAATGTAAGGATGTAGAAGCATTTTTCCTCCATGGAAATCCCTCTGACAATACCTGAAAAACCAAAAATAATATTCATTATCTTTTCATCTCCAAATCACTTATCAATGTTATATTTCTATTCAACCGCTAGAGCTCTATTATAACATTATATCAAAATTCACAATTTGGGGAAAACTTACCATAACCGAAGAATTCGCAGACAGGCATATCTCTGATAAATTTTGGTAATGTTGGATCAGATGAAGAAGTTACCTTCGTAAAAGACAAGTGGAACGCACAATAAGTTTTTGTCTTGAATTACAAAACTGAGTTCAAGTTGACAGAAGGGAATTTTATAATTAAATTTACCATGTTTTCATCACATTTGCAAAGCGCCACAATACTTGCATTATACACATACAAAATTTGGCTGTTAGGCACGTTAAGCTGACATACATGAAGAGCTACAGTTGACCAAGGGACCCTGAATGCAAAGTTAATTTTAAATGAGTTAAAATACTAATTAAAACATAATTGAAATCATAAGCTGTCGTTAGATTGTGACTAGATGATACCATGTTACAACAACAAAAATGGAATCTCACTTAAATGTCTTCAGATGGTTTAGGGATTGAAACTTCAAAGGTTCTTGCAGCCTACTAAAGTATGACAGCATACTTATCAGTCGTGTAGTAACTTGCGAGAAATCCTTTCTGAAAGTTAATATAAGGCATGGAGAATTAAGTTCTCAAGATTAATCCGAGAATCACAAGACAACAAAAAAATCATACCTGTCGTATACATGTGATTTGAGGATGTAATGAGCATATGGCTCCACATTGAAATCAAACTTCCAACCAGGAGTTTCATTAATGTGCGTCACGGATAGTGAGGGAAAATTCTTTGATTGATGCTGTGGACTATTAATCTGTACCACGTGTGTTGGCTGGACGATACGAATCATGTCCATTAGAAGCTCACAGCCCATGCCTAATAAGGAAATGTTATAAGTAAAACGCTTCACTTTGAATGTGCACTCTCTGAATATCTCAAACATACCTTTATTCCATCCCATGGTATTAATCAACAGGGGTTGTTTTTTTGAGCCACTTGATGAATAATGACTCCACAATTCACAAATGCATTCAATGAAATGGTTGGGCGAATTTGCAACTGTTGTTCCACCCACAAAAAAGGATCTGGAAATAAGTTGCATTAATACGTGAATGTTAAGACGATGCGATTGGCACATTCCAACTTTACTTAAAAAGCAACTCACAATTTAGCATCCCGTTGATGGGTAAATGCCGGTCCTGCAAGTTATAAATTGTATCACATGTTACATAATGTCGAAGGTGATTAGAAACTAAGCATACATTTTTTATTTATAAATTTGCATTCCAAATATGTTTGTTTGTTTGTTTGTTTGTTTGTTGATTTTTAACGTTGGCCTATTTCTGCAACACGAGGGCTAAACACCAA
>JAQGBW010006576.1:0-10442 GCA_034698625.1 Julus scanicus
ATTTTTGCACTCACAACTTGCCTATCTCATGCTGCCACCTGCTGACAGCGTGTGCAAAATAACGGACATTTTTCAAAACTTGTATATTAATTTTTAAAACATCGACCATTTAAAAGTGAAAAACAACAATTTGAGGCCCTTCCTGATCCATCAAGCCACTCCAAACAATTCTCACGCCCACCCAAACCTCCCTCATTCAACTGTGAATATCTTTGCAAACCCGACCCATTGAAAAGGATAGGGGTGTGATCCCTCTTAACACATAACTGCAGACTTTCATGTAAAGATAACTTTCAAAATAAATCAAAGTCATTGCAACTTTTCACTGTCTCTGTAAACCAAAATTCCAGTTCTTGGAATCTTGGTATTCGAATTTCCATGCTCGCACCCTTTCCCCACAATCTTTAGGGCTTACCTTGAGGCTCCTGAGCACAGGCGGTATTCATTCCGCTGTTTTTCAAAATTTCGATTAATTCATAGCGGAATGATGATATATCCTGTTTGATTTCGTTGACGTCATCTTCGGTGACACCCTGGTTGTCCGCTTTGCGTTGTTCGACGGTAATGTACCGTCTCACGAGGTTCCTCATTATGCTCTTAAGGAAGAAATGATGACCATTGGTCGGATTAATAATACTGCCCTAACAAGTTTAGGCGAGACCGGGGCACAGTGGCACAACGTCTTTATAAAATCAGGTTTTATCAGCAACCGAATGCTTTTGATTTGCAAAGAAGCTGTATTCAACACTCTTTCATTAACCAAAATTTCTGCAATCTAACTCAAGTATAGAAGAACTCACAATTAGATTTTTATTCTAGGTGTAATTATAAAACATTGGTAATGCTGCAATATATATCATTGACAAGTGTACACGTATATCCAGCTATAATTTCAAACTAAAGTTTATGTTAATTAGCCATGTGGTCAGCTGTAAGGCCTTATTCAAATCAAATTGGTTATACAGGGTACAGTGGACCACAACCTTATGGGGTACAGTGGACCACAACCTTATGGGGTACAGTGGGACATGTCCCTGCATACCCCAATTAATGTTTTTGGGAAATATTTGTATACTTTCTCATTAATGATCACTTTAAATAAAAACCAAAAGTAAAAATGGTTCACAATCACAGAAGAAAAAAAAAAACATTTGGGCACGTAAGCAGTGAAAATATGAAAGCTGCTGTAATCATAAACGGTTAATTTTAATCGTTTTTGTAATTTATACTTGGAATTTTAAATTGACATGCTGAGTTAAAAATAATTAATCAATGTGGTGGTCATTTTCTTGTAAAATTTGTCTTAATTTCGCGTGGACCATACCCCAATTAAGCCATGTCCCACTGCACCACGATATAGGGGCACAGTGGGACAGTCTGGGCAACCAACTTTAAACTTTTAGATTAAAGCCTTTGAAGGCTTGTACATTACTGTGTTATTCTTTTAAAATGCTACAAGTTAAATAATTTTCCCAAAAAAAAAAAAAAAATGAATTCTAAAAAGTGTACCCACTGTGCCCCGGTCTCCCCTATACTTGTGAGTGGATATAACGATGACCATGTGCCTACCTGATATCTGTAATCCCGTTCACTGGCCTGACGCGCTTTCTTCTGAAACCATCAATCATTAATAACATGGTTGCATTTTGGGGAATTTACAGATAAGGCCCTTTTCCCAACCCGCGTTTTCCCATCACAAAAAAAAATGAAATTTTCACAAACCAGTGCAACATGATCAATATTATCGTCCATAGATCACTAACATGTTTGACAACTTAGGATATATAATTTCCTTTCGCATCATCGAAAGTATCGGACCTAGATGCATATATGACGTCACATACTAAGATAGAAATGTGCTAATAGCTTTTTACAATTTCGAAATGCAACTTTCTATTTTCAAATACTATCTGGTCTCATGTCTGTTGTTGACTAACATTGAAGGTTCAATACTAACGCGAGTGACGTCATGGGTCAAACTAGGACTTCATAACTTGCCCATCTCTGGGATTCTTCATTCATTGATTTACTGACCAGTCTATGGGATGCCAGGCGTCAGTGATCTATGAACAGCTATAGAAAATCTAAGGCAATACTTTGTGCCGAAATCATATTGGAACAATATCGTTTCGTATTTTTTTATATGTGATTTATCAGTATGATATCCTCGTTTTATTCCCAAAATGCACATTACTTACTCGGATGGTCCTCATATGTTCTTTTTTGGCTGCTCTGGATCGACCATATATTTTTCGATAAAACCACCGGAAAATGTAGTAGAGATTTTTTGGGGTGGGAATGATGTTGAAAGGTGGCGGCACTGTACCACCTTCTTCGAAATAACTTATCCATAATTTACTCCTGGCAAACTTCCACTCCACATCAGTTCTATCCTAGCAAAAAAGATATCAGAACTGATGTTAACAGACAATAGTTGTTTGGAATGCATCATAGATGGCGCTGCCAATCTGACGTTTTTTTTGTCAATAGCAGTGCAGTGGTCTATAGATGCCCTTTCTTTTTCCACGATCAGCATGGTTGCAGAGAATATAAATACATAATTTATAATAAGTATTAGTGAGTTTAAAAATTCAGTAGAATACTTACGGATATTAGCTGATACGAATGATTCATCATGGCGATAAGCAGGTTGAGAAGCACGACGACGTTGATGACCGAGTATGTGCCAAACATTAGCATTCCCCAAAAACGGGTGTAGCTTTTAATTCCTGCTAATTCGAAGTTGTTTAAGTCGATAAGACCAAATGATGCCCAGAATAACGTCTGAGATGATTCGAATAAACTAAAATGAAGGAAAATTAAAAATATCTCATGTGCTGAAATACACAAATCAGACAATCCGCTTTTTTTGGACTTTGGCAAAAAATCAGAAACTGAAACGTGATAAACGAATGTTTTGGATTTCTCCAAGAACTTTGCGAAATATAAATGTTTGACATACTTTGAAAATCGTCTCCATCTATAACACGGTTCAGTTTTTGGCACATCGTCGTCTGTTGGACACAGGCGTTTTTCGGAATCGGCATAATACCACAGGAGCTGATTCATACCACAGGCGAACGCGAATAGGACCAGTGAATATACGAAAAAAAATTTGAGGATATCGATAACCATTCGTCCCAGAGATATTTGCAATGGTCCAAGGTGGGGGTTTACAGAAAATATGTACACCAGCTTCAGCGAACTGCAAGTGGAAAAGAAAAATGGAATATGAGGAATGTTCTGGAAATCCTAAAAAAGGGTTAATTCAATTTTTGATGGCATCTAATGATCAAGTCATGATTTAGCATAGGGGTGCCCTCTCGCTCAACCCATTTGGTGTCCTCTCGCTCGATCAACCCATCCCATTTGCCAAATCCGAGAAAGAAATTATTTTTTAAATATAAAATTATAGTTTTTGGGGATTTGAGAGAGTTAGCAGGGTGTCTAAAGGCTTTGAAAATCGGAAAATATGCCTGACTTTCATCACCTCAAAAAAGTCTGGAATTATGCTTGAAATTTGAGAGTCCTGTTAATCGGAAAAAATCTGTATGGGGTGTTCAGTTTTCAAATTTTACCAAAAAAAGAGAAAATTTTATATTGTAAACTAAATTAAAAAACTTATGTGAAAAAATTATAAAATCACTTATTTCATATCTCTCTATAAGTCGACTGTTTTCTTTTTGAGAAGATCTGACAAGCAACTTTTGAAAAAACATTCTCAAAAACAATTGAGGTTTCTTGCATTCCAGGAAATGATTCCTAGCTAAACTGTCATGAATGTTTAGACATTCTTGGATAATCAACTAAAGCCGGGTCTCCACCAAGACGTACATTGTACGTATACACACGTTTTTACAAACATATTCAAAAAAGTTTGCCCTCCGGGTTTGTTTCAGCCGCCATTTTTTAAATATATGTAAATATCAAAATTGTACAGCTATTACAGACGTTTAATTGGTGTACAATTTTCTTATTTACATATATTTACAAAATGGCGCTGAAACCAACCTGGAGGGCAAGCTTTTTTGCATATGTTTGTAAAAACGTGTATATATGTATGTACAATGTACGTCATGGTGGAGACCCGGCATTATACTCGCTTATTATTATGATTTTTATTATTATTGATATCACTATTATCGTCATTATTAATATAATTATTTAAAGATCTCGGTAGCGAATTATATGGCACGAGGGTCCTCTTTTATGTCTACGACTTCTTGATGGACCCTCGAGAATTGCCTGCTCCAATTCAGTATTTGTGTGTGTAGGAAAGATGATACCGAACCACAAAACGCAAGACTTAATAAAAAGGAAAGTAAGATGGTCGTAATGGCGATTCCGCCATTATGACCTGGCCTGACGAAGTTAAAGAAACATTTGAATGACCAGATGTTCCCTAAATCACATTTTATGGCGGTTTGGCGTACCTAAAAATGTTGGCTGCTGAAAACAATCCTTCGGAAATGAGCATGGGATCCCAGTCTTCCCAGTCCTTCCTTTCCTGTCCGAGTGCATTTGGGTCTAAGGCTAATTTGTTTTGCACCTATAAGTGGGGGGCGACCATAAAAATGCATCATTTAGATTTAGACGTTAGCTATTCCTGAAATAGCACAATGGTGATAAAAATTGCTTCGTTTCCCCTACCTGGTAATACGATACTGCCCTGAGAGCTATTGTGGCTACGTATAAAGAATTTGTTATAAAATCGATGATATTCCACATATCGCCAATGTACTCTATTAAACCGTCCTCCCATAGCTGCTTTATTTCTGCCCAAATTAGACCTGCAAAGCAGGACCATAGAAATGTGGTATAAACCGTCAAATAGCTGGCGTGATATCCTCAAGTTCTACATGCTACCCTACTCACCCATTACCCATGCAAGGATTAGGCACTCCACAATGGTTGGTGGTGAGCCCTTATTGGTGGTTTCGTCTTTGTATTTATTGACGTGAGGCGGTCTGGTTGAATTGATTAGGGTGGTGTCGTCGGTGACCGTTGCATTGACCACTGGCACGTGGACGTAGTGTGGCCATGCCGTCATCAGAGTGTCGTTGTGCCCCAGCAAATTGCTTATCACAGTTTCGATTCTTTGGGCAGCGAGAATGAGTAAAACTGATAGAAAAATAGATAACAATTCAATGACGTCAGAAATATGGTCTAGTAAAGATGCATCTACATACATCAGTTACGTGTCGATTCCGCCTCCGTTCAGGATGTGATGCTATTAATGGGAAACCATCTATTATTAAAAAAAGGAAAAATCCCTATTTTGCAGCTGCATAAAGTATGCCGATAAACCTGTCTAAAAGCATAGCCTGCCTAAAAGTATAACCAGTCTCAAAGCATAACCAGTTTCAAAGCATCACCTGCCTCAAAGAATCACCTGTCTAAAAGCATCACCTGTCTGAAAGCACAACCTGCCTAAAATCATAACCTGTCTCAAATCATTACCTGTCTAAAATCATAAACTGTCTAAAATCATAACCTGTCTAAAATCATTGCCTGTCTCAAATCATCACATGTCTCAAATCATCACCAGTCTCAAATCATCACCTGTCTCAAATCCTAACCTGTCTCAAATCCTAACCTGTCTCAAATCCTAATCTGTCTCAAATCCTAATCTGTCTCAAATCCTAATCTGTCTCAAATCCTAACCTGTCTCAAATCCTAACCTGTCTCAAATCCTAACCTGTCTGAAATCATAACCTGCCTGAAATCATAACCTGCCTAAAAGCACCACCTGCCTAAAAGCACCACCTGTCTAAAAGCACCACCTGTCTAAAAGCCCCACTTGTCTAAAAGCCCCACCTGTCTAAAAGCATATCTTGCCTAAAAGCATATCTTGTCTGAAAGCATATCCTGCCTGAAAGCACCACCTGTCTAAAAGCACCACCTGTCTAAAAGCACCACCTGTCTAAAAGCACCACCTGTCTAAAAGCACCACCTGTCTAAAAGCATATCCTGTCTAAAAGCATAAATTGTCTAAAATCTAACCCGTCTAAAAGGATATTTTTCACCGGTCCCAAGAGTATGTTTTTAGACAGGTTCTACTGTATTCCGTTCAAATGTATGCATGTCAGGTTGATGTGGTTAAGGAAATTGTTGGATTTAAAAAATATATATATTCATGCTGACATGGAAAAGTTTCAAGTTTTTTATGAGATTACATTTTTTCGCATGATAAAGCTGCAATACACGTTCAAGCTTTATGTTCAATTTAGAAACATGACTCGACCAGCCATACGGGTTATTTTTGTATAAAAAAGCCAACCTCTGGGTTTATTGAACGATAAGTGCTGGACGGACAAGCCTTTGTCAAACTTTCATGAAAGCCTTTAGTGCTCTCGACTTTCACTATTTTTAGAGTTACCATGCGAATAGAGGAGTGTTGACAATTTTCCACATTTTATCTCCAATTTTATTTTTAAAAAATTCTAGAAGTCGAATATGATCAAAAGAAGGTGCGTTAAGAATACAAGGTTTTAACTTAATGTTGATATGGGATCTTACTGAAAAATGGAGAAAAAAAACCCCTTGTTGTGCTCGAATGCACTAATTGAGATAAATAGATTAAGATAAGATTTTTTTAGACCTGAAATCGAAAAGTAGTATCATTCATTCCGATCTTCATTAGATTTAATTAGATTTAATAAATGAAAGAAATTGTTTTAATAGAACGCTACTAATCGATCAATAAAACGTGTTTCTAATATCCTATATTCATCTCTGCATGCACCCATGCTATTATTTTATCTAAACTTATGTCACCGAAGCCATATACGAGGGGCGGTCAAAAAGTCTTGCATATTCGTTTATTATTCCAAAACCATATGTCGTACAAAAAAACTGAAATAGCCATTTTAGATGATAGGAAATTTTGGTTTTAGGTCACTACATGGCGCCACAATTCATGCAGAATTTCTAACAAACTATCAAAAACTCACTTGAAAGCGTTCGATTGCGGTTTGGCAAAATCTGCCCAGCCAACATAACGCATTTCTTGAGAGGGGCATAAACAATCTCATCAAACGTTGGGATAAATGTGTCAACAAACTCGGATCCTACATTGAAAAATAGCAAATTCCCTGTTCATTAAAATGGCTATTTCAGTTTTTTTGTACGACATCTGGTTTTCGAATAATAAACAAATATGCAACACATTTTGACCGCCCCTCATATTTGAAAAAAAATGGTATTTTTAAGTTCTTCATCGAACAGATGTTAGCAAAACGAAGCATTATAACATGGAGTGAATTACTACATTTTCTATCATAAACAAAATATGTTTCTTTTATTAAAACATTTTCAGAATAAGAACATCTTCTACATGTATATCTGTCATCTCTGTGAACGAATGCATTAAACTCTTGTGAATATTGTTAGTAAAAACTCGGAGCACACAAAAATTCAAATGATGACGCCATGCTTGACTTTTCTTTTGACGTCATTCGCTAGTTGTGCAGTTATCTTCTCCTTAGAAATAACTTGCGAGAGAATAAGATATGTGCCACACGCTAAGTGATTAATGGCAAATTCTAGTCTGGGTCTATAAACGCCCCCAAAGTGTATCGTGGATATGAAGTGGGGATTTTTGGTAAAAATATTCATTATAGAGAAGAGGGGAAATGCGTTATGGGGGTTATCAATGACAAGAGCGACTAAAAATGGTTCATTGCATTTATGAGATGCACTCATAGTGAAGCCTCCTAACTTGGGCACTATGAATTGCAGATGGGCAAAGCCGGAGCATGCGCCATGTGCTTCGAAACTGGCCCGTGATTGGATGCTCAATTGCCCTGAAGTAAACCCATTAAATTTGTGCTCACATATACTGAATATGGAATAATTACATGCACAATGCATTGATAATGACAAATTTGGAAATATGGAACATTCTTTTGTAATGCTTATTGTTGAACACGCAAGGTACAAAATGGAATACTTGTTGTTCATTAATATAAATGTCGTAACTTTTCTTCCACACTTTGGCAACAATATCTCATATTTAAATGTGGTTTATTTGGGAGAAACCAATGAATAGTACTTAATGTCAATTCAGTATAATTCTGTATAATTAAGACAGCCATGTAATGGAATTATAAAATAGCACGTTTTTTAATAAATGTTAGATTCAATTACATTTCAATTCTTCTAATAATTTGTCTTTTCTCTTCCTTAATTGATTCTTCGAAATCATTTAGTCGAGGTTTTCTAACATTTAGTCTGAAATTGCGTCTTTAATCCAGCTAGGAAATGATGAATTTCGAGAAGTCATTCGTATACGTTTTTGTCCCTAGGTTTATGGGCAAATGAAATGTGGAACTCCTGAAGGTAAATTCTTTATAAGAAGTGCCCATTGGCAGGAGTGCCCAAAAGCAGGGATTTCTCAGAAACAGAGGTTAAGAGATGAAAACGCACCGAGAAATGATATTGTTTCGATACTGTTGGGAACGAATACGAGGAAATATATCGGTTAACGGGCTTTTGTCGTTTTCAAGTGAAACCACTTTGTAGAGAAAGTATTGAATGAATTCGTATATGTGAGATTACATGGAAGAAGAAAGATCAAACTAAGTAGTTCATTTGTAGCTCACTCAAATAGATGGTCATTGTGGGGAAAAAAAGCCCCGAAAGGAGAAAATCAATCATCCGTTGGATTGCAAAATTGAAGGGGGATGAAGGGGACATTTTTGGGTAAAAGTTATCACCAACTAGAAATGAGTACATAAAAAGTACATTTTTTTTTTGTTATTCCGATAATGAGATGGTTGAGCGTCTGGCATTTTGCGCGTTTTTATATATATATTGTACTGTAAATGATCCTGCGGTGAAAGTTATTAAGAAGGCCAATGTCCAGCAGCCTAGCAATTTAGAAATCAATAAACCGTGAAGGGCCTAACCAAAGGCAGTGATTGATTGACGATCTATATCGAGTGGTGGATAGTAAGGTTTAAGAAATTAAATGGCATAGGGTGAAGCGTATAAGTGGTTCTGTCCAAAATATACGAATGTAATGGAATGATGTTTTTTTTTATTAAACCGAAGGTAAACTCCCACGAAAATTCGTTTAAAATCACCACAAGTGGTGACATTTGACCAACTATTTAATCGACCGTTAAAGTTTCATTAATTTCTAAGGATATATGGCTCACATATGGCTATATTGGGTAGGCAGTATCTGGATTCGAATTTATTGGCGGTCAATGTTTGTGAACTTTCTATCATACTTTTCTAATGTGCTTACGTGTACATTTTATTCTTAATCTGGATGTCACCTGGATGTCGCCATCTGTTCATAATTTCACATGTGTGGTTTTATCTCTCTCCTATAACTGATGGTCTCAGATGTTGCGATGTACCAGACTAGCTCAGGATGTGCAAGATTGCCGATGAAGACCACTACTTTAATCAAAAGTACTTTTTTGACACCATGTTTTAGCTTTTTTTGCAGCAGAAATTGTCATTCATGGAAAACTTTGTGAACGTTCTAGAATGCGCTTATCGAAATCATTAATTTTAACAAATTACTGTCAAAACAAGCCGGTTTGAAAGCTTAATTATTATATATGTAGGGAGGAGGGAGGGGGGGGAAAGTCCTATTGTTATAAAATTGTAAGAGTATGTGGAATGTCTCATTTTACCCCACTCCTGGTGTAAAGTGATACTTCATGAATTATAGACAAAATTATGCAAAAATATTACACTCATAATAACTAGAATTTATCATTGTTAGAATGAAAAACGTGGTTTCAACTGAAATATGTTGAAAATGAAATTAATATACTTTAAAAAGGTAATTTCACTGCGTTTTTTATTTTTTTCATGCTAAAATCGTTCAATTTAAATTTTCTAAATTATTTTCGACTCATTTCCTTCATTAAGCCATTTTAGATATATGCAATATAATATTATGAAAATTAACTACAAGCACAAAAATGCAAATTCAAACTTGATAAGTGAATGTGTATCGTCTCATTTTGCCCCAAATCTTCTGGGTTTATCCCACATAGAGACATGCCCACAGAAACTTAAATTGCATCAAAGGCAATTACATGCAAAAGAAACTATATCTGCTTCTATTTATTTAGCAATAAGATATGAATTAAATAGCAACAGATAGAATACCTTCAAGAAAATTTTCAGGTGGAAATAACATCGATTTTTCTAAGAATTTTTTTGAATTTTACGACACAAAAAAAAGTTTTTAAAATTCCACACAGGTGTTGTACAGTCTGTTTGCTACATTGCTTGTTATATAGTAGTAAGTAAAAACATTTTAGATGAAATATCTCAAGCCAATATCCACGATAGAACTGTTTATCACTGTCTCACTTTACCCCATGTCTCAATGCTCCCCACACTGTAAAATCAGAGTCTTAAATTTAGACGTTTTAAATGTATTAAAGTGGTAACCAGCATCTTAATTTAAGATA
>JAQGBW010006577.1:0-10441 GCA_034698625.1 Julus scanicus
TTAAGTACCCTGGGGGACATGTTGTGAGGACCCATAGACTTTATGTAAGAAAAATACTTTACTTTTTAATTGTGTGCTAATCCTTTTATCTTGCATTAAACAATCCAAAAATTATTGCATTTGAGCTCATGCAGACCACATGCAGATTATTTCTTATTCGGAAAAACTTATTTACTGGAATGGCATCTGATATGAGAGAAACTTTTGTCCCTTTACTCCAGTATTCTATCTCTTGCAAAACAAAGTCCTCCCATTTTGATGTGCATTCCAAAAAATGCTTTGGTCTTTTGAGATGCATTCAATGGATTATTTTTTTGTAGGGCATACAAATTTGTATTTTCTAACATAAGTGTAAATAATTCATCTGAAATATTTCATGAAATAAGTTACATGGTGTTAATGGCTCTTCAGATTCGATTTAATTAACATTATTATTAACTATTTTCAATTCAATATTTCCTGGTTGAAATACTTATGATTTCCTGAATTCAATTCTTTGATTTTTTGTCAATTTAACTTGTGATGTACTGGGCAAATCCAAGTCTTTAGTTTCCTTTTCAGAGGAACTGCTATTATTATCATTGTTATTGTCCTGAACATTTCTTGTTAATTGATTTAATGCAATAGACTCATTGATTTGGTTGGCATCATCATCTGAGAGTTCATCAATGGTATCTGAACATACATAAATTTACTTTGTTTTGTAAGTAATAAAAATAAAAAAATGTGTTAATCTGTGTTTTTATGCTTGTATTGTCATTTTCACTCTTTCGTCAGGCCTCCTCGAATGATCCAGGGTTTCTTAGCACCTTCAGTTGGTAAAAGGAAATATTTTGCATGATCGATTTCTATTTCATACTTTTTATTACATTTTTCATTCAAGTTCTTCATTTTGATCATGATTAATTAACTTTTTTAATTTTGTGTACAAATTTGTGTGTCAAGGAGTCCTTGGTGTTTCTTGGTATTATTTCTTTCTTCACGTTTTCACGCCTTTTAGCAAAAGCGATGTTACATTAGTCGTTTCGTGTTGTTCGTGTAGTGTGAATCGATATCAGATTCTGTGCATCGGATGGCGTTGTTCGTCAGATGGCGTTGTCGTCTGCAACGCATGAAAGTTCGGCAAGTGTGTATAGGCATAACAAAAAATGTTGTTAGACATGCAAAATAGCGGGAAATAGTGTAAATAATGTTTGATCGTACAATCTTAACATAAAGGAAGGCAGAAAAAGTATTGGCACTTGCTCCCAAGTTACATACATGTTCATCCAGTCTGGAATCCTTTTAAAAGTGACCAAAGTGGGTCATGCTAACAGATAAGGTCCCACAATGCAATGGGAAAAATCTGAACACTTCGGCCATTATCCAACACTTAGGCTTGCCACCACTAACTAAGTTATTGTCTGGAATTAAACTTTGATCTGTTGACTATTCCTAATTTAAGCAAAACAATAAAAATGTTATAAGTCAATCTCCCTGAATGTGCTGGATTAAATTTTTTTGGCATATTATTAGCAATCCACTTTAACCAACAGAATACTCCGATAACCAACAGCATACTGCAATAACCACTATGATTATGAAATTGCTTTTGTGGTATCTCCTTTTACTCCCATTTTCAAAAGTTGAAAGATTCCGAAATAATTGGGACAGAATTCGCCCAACTACCGGTGAGTAACCCACTTGTCAGCCTTAGTGGATTACTCGTAACTGCCCTAAACTATCACTAATTTAGGTTCTCCTATCCCTAAACTTCGGGATACGTCGTTAAACCCCCTTTAAACCGGCAACGACGCGATCACGGTTTCTCAGAAGGTGATCCATGCCGGGGATCCCTTCTGCCCAAGTCCTGATGCAACTACCCAACTAGATCCAAACCCCAAGTACAAAAATCCCACCTATGACCCCTCAAAAGCGTCCCAGGAAGTCCCAACACGACGGGGCTAAACAAAATGAAAAAGGTGCCTGGAAACTCAGAAGTCAATGGTTAGTCATACCTTATATGTTGGATCCTTCGGTACGTTGATTCCCAACGGCTGTTGGAAAGAGGTCTAGGGTCTCCTTAATTCCCTCCCTCTCAGGGTGATCTCGGACTGCAGTCTTTCTTTTCCTCCAAGTCCGATCCAAGGTGGCCTCAATCCAACTCCTTCGAATCCTCGGAAACTCCAGGAACTCCGTTCAACGGGGGTCACTCTACAGCCTGCACTTTGTTTCGGTCAAAACATTCCCCTACACTGGCCCAGGCTCGCATTATATTCCACCCAACCCTGGTGGCGAGTCCGGGCAGTGTCGTTGCATAAAAAAAGGTAATTGCTAACTAATTACACCAATTAACGTGGAATTAACCCATGGCAATTACCAACCAATTACACCAATTAACGTGCCCCACATTCCAAACGATCCCCATTAACACGACATTCTTGGCCCACCACCTTGACCCTCTGGGGATCGTTACAGGGGGCATTTCTAATTAACACTGATTATACTGACAGCATAATCAATCACCAGTAGGCATATCAGGGAAACTTATATGGACATTTTTAAAACCGGCACCGCTGAGTCTCCAATTTTCGTAGGACCATTGTTACATAACATAGGTCCTTTGGTCCCAAACTAACCAAGCATAAGGTCCTTTGGTCCTAAACTAACCTAGCCTAACGTCCTTAGGCTCTAAACTAACCTAATCTTATCTGCATGTAATTGCATGTATGGGTAGACATGAGAAAATCTAAAAATAAGTAGATATGAGCCATATATGGGTAGATATAAGAAAATCCATTTATGGTAGATATGTAGAAAATCCAAATGTGGGTAGATTTGGGAAAATCCAAGAATGGGCATGAAAAATCCAAGTACGGAAAATATGTCCATATCTGTTATATTAATAAATTGTATAAAGTTTAATTAATTAATTATTCATTTAATTATTTCTTAATTAATGTACTATAATCCCCTTATGATAGCATAAGTCCATGTTCACTGTCTATAATCCCAACCACCAGCCCAAGCTAATGGCTAATGCTAAGTCAATGCAAGCGAAATATTTTAACTCAAAACGAGAAAATCCTTTTTTGGCTAACAATCCGTGACAGCTGAAATCCCGAGCACGGAGATTCGCGAGTTTTATTGCCGACGCGAAGCCCGCTTCATGCGGCATGAGCGACGAGCCAAAATCCCGCTTAAAAATTTGAAGTCTCGAAAACGATGCGTATATACCTGTAAGGTGGTGATGCAATGCTCGTATAATATCCAATGTTTACAGCTTCACTCCTTCAATTATGATGGGAACATATTTTCATACAAAATGTTTCACATTCAAACTGAAAACTGCTTTTAAAAGTATATTAACGAATGTCAAAGAGATTGAACATATACAGAGTTTAAAAAAATCGACTTCAAAGCATCTCATCATTTATTCATTTTTTCATCACTTTTACTCTCGCACTTTTATTGTAAAAGTGCAACATCCCTTTTATATTTCGCTGGATTAATTAAGGTATATAAGGAATAATACATCGAAAGGATTTTCGTTATAAAGATTTAATTTATAAACTAATATTACATGCATGATTACACAATTACACAAATATACAATTGAAGAAATGAATACATATATATATATATATATATAGTTGATTCGTGTCACCGCTTGAGTCTTCAAATCTTTTCGGGTTTCTCGGATCCAAAGGCATAAATATGCAAGAATGTAATTTAGAAGGTCAAGGCGTTCAAATAATCGGCATAATTACTGCTGAATGTCTCTTTTGAGGGAGGTTCCACTTAAGAAGCAACTTCCACTTAAGGTTTTGTTAAATATTTTGCAGCCCAACCCTTATTTTGTTTGTTGGATAGCTTCATCCAAGAGCCGTTTAGCCTGATGCTGCCATTTCAGAATTCTTGCATCCTGAACCTGGCGGGTTTGGTGGTTTAAAAACCGGAACGGTTGGAGTTGAGATGCGGAGCTTCTTCTCGACATTTCTTATTAAACGTTCTGCTTTGTGCTGATAGTGCTGTTATTTCTTGGACCTTGATATAAATTTTTTAAGCCCTAGATAACTTAACCCATTTTTATCAGGTTCCCTGTCTAGGTCAATTAAGACCTGTGAAAATGGCAACGTCCAGTCAGTATTATAAAACAAACATTTATTTATTCATGGTAATTCAAATTAATACAGTGTTTGTAAAGTCTTGCACATGTGCAATATAGACACAACAAGTATAACCCTATTTCTAAATGCGAACATATTTTCTGGTGAAGGTTTGTACCTTTTAATTTATATGCTTAGATTCCAAAGTATCCTCCAAAATTCCCTAATGTTTTTTTCTGGCAGTCTATTTCCTGGAATATTTCCTAAGTATTTTTTCCTAACTGCTGATGTAAAGAATCCCAACTCTACACCAGAGGTCCCAAAGTGCTAGCAACTTGCCGACTAATTTGGTAGTCTGAGAATTAAGAAAGGGATGTGTGACGCGATTCATTCGGTCTACCAGACTGAGTTGTTTTCCATGAAAATCATGGGTTTTTATCCATTTCCCCAGTTAACCCTATGTTTACCTAAGAATTTTGTCAACCAATGGACACATTTTGCCACCCACTATTTCCATCCCTGGAATAGTCCCATTGGCTGTAGTGTTTTATGGATAAATCCATAAACCACCTCACCCAGGTGACAATTAATTTGATTAATAAAGTTGTTAATTGTGACTGCACCCATTTTTATTAGCTTTCTCCCCCCCTTTTTTAGTGTTTCATGTCCCCTGTGTAATGCTTTGCCCCCCTTATTTTTGTTTACATAAAAACGCCCTATTGATTATTTTTGATTACATTTTTTCTAATAATATTTTATTTCATGCACACTATAACAGTGCTGTGTCTATTCCTTGTCTTTGGCCTCCCATTTTGCTGAATTCCATGAGGGCAAAAGCTGATTCACTACCTTCTCCTCATGACAACAAATGTGCACATCGGTTATCAAACCACTTCACCAATAAAACATCAATTCCATCTACATTAGCTGTATTTTCTTCATATGACTCCCTCCCTTTTTTGGTTAGTCTAGCCTTCAATAATACTAGTTCCAGGGGATTGATTTATATGCAGTTCCCACAGATAAAATTACATTTTTAGCCAGAGCTATCTGCAAGTTCAAGCTTGCCAACAAGACATAATTTGTCAAATAACATAACTTTTCCCACTATCTATTTTTTCTCGTGATTGGTGGTCTTCTTTTCCAGTAAAAAATTCAAAATGGTAGCACATTCCAGAAACACCTGAGAGTACATTCTGCAGTACTTCTGCAGCATGCACTAATCCTGACTAGCACAGCCCCAGTGGTTTTCCTCCATCAATTTTATAGCAAATAGGAATTGCTGGTTCCATTTTGCTGGAAATGTGGTGTTTTGGAACCTGGGAGTTGGTGGAACCAACATATTTTAACATGTTGGTTCACACAGGCTTCCAGCTTGTCCCACATGATGGAACCGACATGTGACCAGCATGTCCCACATGATGGAACCAGCATGTTACCAGCATGTCCCACATGATGGAACCGACATGTGACCAGCATTTCCCATATGATGGAACCGACATGCTACCAGCATGTCCCACATGATGAACCCGACATGCTACCAGCATGTCCCACATGATGAACCCGACATGCTACCAGCATGTCCCAAATGATGGAACTGACATGCTACCAGCATGTCCCACATGATGGAACCGACATGTGAACCAGCATGTCCCACATGATGGAACCGACGTAAACCAGCATGTCCCACATGATTGAACCAACATGTGATCAGCTGGTCCAAATGCCTGTATATCAAATTAGACAGCTGATACAGAACCAGTAATAATTTAATTTAAAAACATGTGGAAATATATCAACCTTTAATTTGCATACACTATACAATGGTTTGTTAGTGCTGCTAATAGGATACATATACTTGTGCAATATGCCACAGTTAAAGCATTATGATTAAGGATTATTCAATTTTGTAGTCATGCATGCATATGTTTCAGTTATGGAATGTTGATGCTAAGTACTATAAAAACAATATTATTTGTAACATAAAAATAGAACAGGTATCATTAATTAAATTGGCATTCCCGAAGTTTGAATCACAAAGCTTGTTCATCCTTTTGATGCTGGTTTTTTACTTTATGGCAGCAGTTTTCAAATCCAGGATTTTTTCTTGTATTTAGACTCTGTATTTCTTTACACGCTTTTGGTTGGCCTCTTTTTCCTTGTCTTCCTGTCTTACATAATCTCCAAGGCATTCTAAAACACAAGAACATGTTCAAATTTTGAAAATTTATTATATTGATTAATTTGTTAACATATCTCATCTTTTCTATCTTCAATAACACGAAGTTTTTGGGGTTAGTGCTGGTTTGGCACCTTGCCCAGATTTAGTTGGACATGGTACTCCAGTTACACTTCTTTTGGCCAATTTGTCTGAACCCGTAAGGCAACAGCTAATGATTTTTTCAATTTTGAATCTTGTCTGACTTGATATGATACTCCATTGCTCTTCACTCACCCAGATATCAGAGGCAAGAAAAACCTTTTAAATAGTAACCATCAACCGATGCCTGATACTTGATGCTGAACGTGCTACCCTAACTTTATTACAGTCACTAACCTAACACTTATCTTAATTCAGAGCAAATGACACTACTTAAGTTAAATCTATTGGCTAGCTTTCGAATATCCCCTGCCTGCGACACTTGCGCCATCTGTTGTCAGCAAATGGCTCTACAAAATCCCCATTCCCTGCGACACTAGCCTTATCTGATGTTTGCAAATAACACTACACAATTTAAATCTATCGACTATTTTTCGAATATTCCCCACCTGCGACGCTATCGCCATCTGATGTCAGCAAATGGCTCTACAAAATCCCCATTCCCTGCGACACTAGCGTTATCTGATGTTTGCAAATAACACTACACAATTTAAATCTATAGACTATTTTTCGAATATTCCCCACCTGCGACACTATCGCCATCTGATGTCAGCAAATGGCACTACAAAATTTAAATCTATCGACTATTTTTCGAGCACCCCCACCACTTTCCAACACTATGTGACTGCAAATGATAACCATATAAAATTTCTCCATCCATTTTCTTGAATATTCCCAAATGATTTGTCAAAATACATATTTTTGCGTGTTTTATTTTTTTAGCCTTTAAGTATTTTTATGTTTATAACAAATTTTTGTAGTGTTTCAACTCTTTTAGACAATGCATATCTATTCAGGACAAATAACGCCTTACAGCTGCAAGATTTATAGATGTTTGCTGCATATTTTCCTATCTGCCATCTTGTAACGTTGACCTGGTTCATTACACTGAAAAAGGTCAGTGTACACATTTTTATCTTCATAATAAGCACTTATGAAATACCTTTATAAGACAGTGTTAAAAGCACAACCATTTCTTATTTTACACATTTTAGCGATTACATAAAGGATAATAAAATACTGTTGAATTAGAATACCATAGCTTCAATTCAGAATACTGTGTTCGAAACTCCCGTGCGCAAAGCCGCATTGACTCGGGTAACACAAGATGGTTGTTGCATTTTCTTACACAGTGTTCCATATAATCAATTTCAAGAGGGTTAGGTGATGGATTCGTTTCCAGTTGCACATCCTCAAAATGCTGCAACGATTTCTGCATACATTTCATTTTTTATAAGGTGTCCATGCGGGAGAATGCAAATACACTTTAAAGTAGGAACCATTTCTTCTTTTCGGCGTTGCTGATGGTGTAGGCAGGTTTGAAAATCGTAGTGACGTTGAACTAACGTTTCCTTGCATCTGTCGACACAATCTGTACGATGATGAAAAATTAATTTTCTTTAGGCCTTGTAAAAATGCTGATGCTCAGGGTGGACTAAAATTCTTCTTTCTCTTTATGGCATTGGTGATAATATCCACTATATTGGTTCCGGGGACGGTTTTTCCGTCGTATACGAGTTGCATGTCTTTATTCCACGTAACAACACCAGTGTGGGTGTTTAGGGCCACAACCATTCTTCGGGCTTTGGCTTGGTGGGTGGTACTTAGAAAGGCATAGTCACTTCCGGTCTATTCCCCACCACCATTTTTAGAATTTACCTCCCTATTTTAAAATTTACCGCCAATTTTTGTCACTTTCGGCCACATGCATTATTATACTGAATTTTTTTGTTTCATTTTGGGATTTACAGTAATTAATCACTTACCTTTTGTTAGTAATGCATTTTGAAATTTAAAATTGATGTCATGAAGTTTCTTTAGTTCAGTCTCCAGCTCCAACACTTGCTTCTAAGAGCTTTACACTAATGTTCACATCTTTGTGTTCTTTGTTTCTTTTAAAAGATTTGTTTTGGTGTAGACATCAACTGTATGGACTCATCACAGTTGGAAGCTGCAAACTCAACTTGTGTTCAAGTCAAAGAATTCTTTATTACATTTTTTCTTTTCAAAGCTTTTTCTTTTTGAATAAGTTAATGCAATGATGACTGTTTTGCAAGCCCTACAGCCGTGTCTTAGATCTTCTACAAATATAAAAATGAGTTTTAATAACTGTACTTGAAAACTATAAACTAAACACCTGCAGAAATTCATTACCTTTTTTTCTTAATCTGTTCAGCTGATTCTTCAAAATGGAGGCTTTCATCAGATGTTGTCTTATTCACTTTTGCGCTTGACCAATGCTCTTTCTGTTTAACTTTTTTAAGGATTCTTTACAGGGGTTTACAACCCTATCTCTTTCAATGGGAAATTTGTGATGACAGTCACAAGTAGACAAAAAACGTGCAATAAAACTAAAAATATCAAAAAATTCTTTAGGACGTTTACTTGTGCATGTTTATTAAATTTATTTATTTAGATAGTTAGTTTTTTTAATTTAAAACTTTCTAAATTTTAATTTAAATTTTCCTGCTTTATTTCGAGCTTCAAAAGCGGCCAAACACATGCACCACCTGCCGGTACTGACGTGCTTTTCTCTACCTTTTGTGGCAAATTTGATAATTTCGATTTAACAAACGGTTTTAACGTAAAAGGAACAAAAACATGCATTACCTTAGTAGTTCAGCTAGTAATTAAAATTGTTGTATACCATTAAGATGTTTCATGTAATGCAGGACCATCGACTAAAGTCTACATTTATTGAAACTCGGAAAAATCGTTTTCTGGCAGTGTGACCACGTTCCCTTAACAATGAAGTTATATGTCCCAATTCTGTTCAGCCCCAACAAGCCATCTGTGCCAGTCCCGGCTTTTTCTGGGCTACCGGTTGCAAAATTGACGGAACTGCTGGTGGAAAAAGCAGCGGAAATCCCGGCTAAAATCCCAATGGGTATTCCGGTGGAAGTCCCTGTGGAAATCCCGGTGGGGCCCAAGCAGCAACAGGCCTGCTAAATGCACAAGATCCCTCCAATTTTATCAAGGACAGCCAAAGATCATCAAGGGTAGAAAATTGTTTGTCCCCCAAAGCTATCTAGGAACATGGCAATAGTCCAAATAATACTACTTGAATTGTATCTGTTGCTGGTATTGCTGGATTCAAAGAATGCGCCTTGGCTGACATATCGATAAAATAACTGCACAGATTCATTCGGCCCTTACTTCTTTGATATATATTTGCGCTACAATTTTGGACTATATGCTGTTGATCCAAAAATAGTCTGTCGAGCCACCAGCTGTGGCCAAGGTAGTCCTAACAATTCCTGGCTACGCGTATAAAACCACGTTGCCGCTTGGCCCAACAAGAGTCCTCTTAATTGGCAGGCATATGCTACCACAGGTAGCCCTTCAGGCCGCAGAAAACCCTCAAGCATGTTCAAAAATTTTCCGACATCCGCAACACCGTCGTACATAAGTCCTGCGGGTCGCATATTAACAATCATTGATGCAGGGGCCGCAGGTCGCGGCTGTTCCACAATACCTTTAAGGTCCGCAACCTTAGGCATGTCAATAACAATTTCGGGCTCCTGTAATGTTCTTATTCCAGGGGCTGTCCCATTGGACGCCCATAAATCACATGATTTGCAAGAGTTAGTAAATCACACGCTGATCCACCCCACGCTTGCATTGCTAATTGCCATTGTGCCGTTGGATCCATTTCCATATCTCGTCCACGATCCAAGATCGGTGTAAAATGCCCCACTAGTCCACTAGGTCCAAGCATTTGGTCCAAACCAACGGAATTATTCACTTTGTTTTCATTTGTATATGCACGGGTATGGATGGCATACGCTCTATCCTCCATACTTATGACAATGTTAACAGGGATCAATAGTTGGTATAAAAAACCAACCTCCACCATGTAAGGGTGTTGCACTCCGTAACACGACTTTCAATGGGCGAAAACACACGTGAGCGACATTATTAAATTTAAACATATTTATTAACATAAACGATAAAAATGCGTTAACTCTTAACT
>JAQGBW010006578.1:0-10441 GCA_034698625.1 Julus scanicus
TTCGCCACCAGCGACACTAGCGCCACCTGGTGGCAGAATTTGGAACTTTACGCTGTATAGGTGCTGTATACTACTAACGTAGTTTATTCTGTTATGAATAATTCATGAACATTTATCCTGAATCAGTTCTTAATATTTATTTTAAAAAAAAAAGAATATTGAGACCTATTTAAACTAAACGTATTTCAATGGTCCAAGAACTGGGAACTGATTAGATTTGCTGGATTTTTTTTATGTACAGTATTTTTTTCTGTTGGATTTGTATGGGTTGAGGCACTAAATTTGACTTGATATGCGAGTTCTAGGATAGGGCAGCTAAAATATGAACCAATACAAATTGATATGCATATATGTAGTGCAGTAGAACCTGTCTAAAAGCATAGACTTGGGACCGGTGAAAAACATGCTTCTAAACAGGTTCATTTATTTATATACATGGGTTCCAAGTTGGGACCGTCTCTTTTTATGCTTTTAAGCCACCCACACACACTGTGTAAAATCGGCTGCTAGCGCGGGATTTTTGGGTTTGCGCATGCGCAATGGTTGTGCGCTCAGCATACAATATCGTCTGGCATGTCAAGCGTGCAGTGCATATCGGAGCGGAGAAAAATGGCGGAAGATGGCGCAGCGCATTTTTCAGAAAGTGAGCCTATATAGTGAGTGAGGGGCTTTAGAGAGGTTATTCATTTAGACAGGTTCTACTGTATGTGAGCATCACGCTCCCTTGTGTTGATAGCTTCGCAATATAAATAAGGAGCATATTTCAGGAGTTTGATTTTAATATCTTTACATTACGATAAAGTATGTCTAAAAGTAGGTGTGACATGTCGACTTTTGACGCATTTTTTGCAAAATAACTGATAGTCGAGGAGGCCCACTTGTCGAGGGGCAGCATGTTGTAATCTTGAACATTTCAGATGATTAAATGTAAAAACACCTGCTGCTTTGCAAATAATTTAGCTTGCAAAATTTGCTTCAAACATTCAATACGGATCAAAATACTTATGTAGTGTTTTTTTTTCTTTATTTACAGGCAAGCACAAATTTTTTCACAAGTGGAGGACAGGTGGCGATGCAGTCAAAGACGGTAAGAATTTATTTCATTGATCATAAATTTAATTTTTGTATTGAAATGTTGTTCGCGTTTTTTGGCAGTGCGCTATAATGTTTTGATTACTGTAAACTGTTCACTCCACAATACTATTTTATGGTGTCAGCTATCTGATGAACTTGTTCGTGTATGACATTTCCCTCGTCAAGAGGCGCCATCTATAAATTTAAAATGAAAACAACTTTAACCTTGAGTAGTGTTGTTTATTTATACTGTATTTAAAAAAAGTTTTTTTTGATGACTTCATGGAGATGCGTGCCTATTCATTAATTTAAAAAAAAAAAAATGTTTGTCTGTTCTTTGCTTTTTAATTTGGTGGGAGATTTGTGACCGGATGCAAACCACTTAAACTGCATCAAATGTCACGTTCTAGTAAAAGTGGATAAAAAATCAGGCTCGTTTTGGGTGAAATGACACAATAGCGTTATCATTGTGTTGCTTAAATGCGTAGTGTTAAGATTTTATTCAGAAAAAGTCGACTTTTGCGCTTTTGTAATTGTTTCCGCATTTTTCACATGTAACCCTTATCTCGATTGTTTTGCGTTACGTTCAAGTGGTGGACTTGAGGACACACTAAATGGTCTCCAATTTCAAGCATTATGCATTCGAGCATTAAATGGTTTTATGACGTTGGCGTTAACCCTTTAAATGCGTGGTTTAAGCAATCTAAACCATCCTAAGTAACTTTATCAAGAGCAGGTTTCTACTGTAATTAACACCAAGGCTGTTAATATGTGCAAAACGTCACCTCGGTAACTGTTGAGGTAAGAGTTATGGATGGCCATATATAAGCAAGAAAAGATTTATATCGCCCACTATCTCTTTTTGGGAAAATGAGAAACCTTATAACTTTATTGCCTTTATTAATTTTACTACTTTATATTTAAATCAGTCATTATCACTAACCATACCCTTGGATTCAAGGTGTTTATAAATTGTTATTTCAAAGTTATGACCACACAAAAAATATATGTAAAAAAAATTAAAACCACGAAAAAGTTTTAGAGTAGAATGAAAGTGAAATTGTGCAACTTACTAAATTTTAGTTTTGTGGATAACGTCATGAAAGATTCAGTAATACGTTTTTCTCCAAAATTTGAATAATAAACTATCAAATGGCTACTACAATACATGGATACACCTAATGAAAATCTTGCCATTAATTAAAGCCACTGTTTTGTTTAAATATTCACAGATAGTCGCTCAACAAAAATGTTCCTCTCAATCATGAAAATATTTAGCAGATTTTAGCAAATTCTGTTTTTTTAGAAAGCTCAGTATTTGGTAGATAATTTATATACAGTAGAACCTGTGTAAATGCATACTCTTGGGACCAGGGAAAAATATGCTTTTATACAGGATATGCATTCAGCTAGGTTCATGTATACACGGATAACGAAGTCGGGACCGGTACATTTTATTCATTTAGAGAGGTTATTCATTTAAAAAGGATGCATTTAGACAGGTTCTACTGTACAGTACATCGCTTTCACGCCTTGCCTGTGGTGGGAATTGCATTGTCCAAGTGTCCTCATTTTACATATCTGAATATAAAATGAATAGTGAAAATGACTAGTATTTTTATACACCGATAAGGACCGATTTTTATACACTGTTAAATATAGTGCAAGCAGCTAATAAATCTATCATGAGGCCTGGAAGAAAATCGATCGATGTCATGTGCCATCTAGTGAGCTTTTAAGAAAACTTATTTATAAAAAATTATATATCATATTGTGTCGCATCAGAATTTATAAATATATTTACTTAAAATTTGAATGATAAATATGCTGTGCGGGGCCGTTTATAAATTTCGTCAGTGAATCAGATTTGCATCTTTATCTTTTAAATGTAGATTTCTATTTATTTTATGAGTATTTATAATAGATGAAAATAGTCTCTATTTTTGGATTTGCTTCCTTATAATAATAATGAGGTAACTTTAAACTTCTGTTCCTCCTACTTATATTCACGATGGCATCTTTGATAATAGCTTGCTCTATGCTTACATAAAACGTACTTTATGACAAAATTTGAAATTTAAAAATATTAAAATCATCTACCAGTTTTATGTGCTTTCTTGAAAATGTTTTTTCAGCATGTTGAGGACAAAATCAAGAAATTTTACTTGAGAGGTTAAGGTTGATGAGTTGGTCTTAGATGGTTTCAGCAGGTTTGATATGGAATTAATAAATGCATAGCCTGTAGCAAGTACCTTTTTTCTGCATATTTATTAGACAAGGAATTGGGGATATTTCAGAAATAAAATTACAACGGAAATTAATGTAACAGCACTTTTAGATGAAGTTTCTCAAAACTGCTTTCGAGATGACGACGTAATTTAGGTTTCTAAGCGCACTTTTAATATTTTATGCCAACCTGCTGAAAATATATGCAATAGGAACAAGCTTGCAATATATTGGGAACATAAGCCTGTTTTGATAGCCTTAAAAATGTAAACCATGTGCGAATATTTCATCTCGTTTGCATTTGCTCGAAGGGCAGTTTACATAAGCTGGTTATTAGTAAATGCAAATTGGCTGTTTGCAGGAATAGCTGCTACAATATCCAATTTGCAATATATATTCATCAGTTTATTAGGTTTTGTAAAAATATCAGGTTGATTGCATGGTGCAGCTGAGTCTATCAGCAATGGTACCGTAAATATACCACGGGCATGTTTAGAAAATCACTACAAACTCTATAAAATAGCAATTTGTGTCTATTCTACAACATAGTTTCGAAATGCTGGACCAGCACTTTTGGAAGTTTCTTCAGCCAGAAAGGACAAATGTTGAAACTGTCAAGTCGCCCAATGCTCCCATGAATGTCCTTGATTTGACAATATCCTGCTATATACAACTAGATGAGTGAAGGCCATTATTGTAATTAACCTCTCTAAGGAGAAACAAAAATTGATTGTTATATTAGTAGTTTGGAAATTTCCCAGAGATGGTGTGATTAACACAACTGGCAATATGAATGGCTTGAGATCATGACTCATGACTTCAAATCTTCTGGTTTAACATGTGAGTTGGAGGACAACTTGTTTTGCTGTGACTAAAGTGCTTTTGTTTGACAAGAACGTATTTACTAAATTAGTGACATGTTACCTGTTGCTGACTAATTCAACATTTCAATTCCACTCAGGTAAAATGGTTTCAGCAAGGGATTTTCTGGTGACCAATCTTTAAACTTTGTTTTAACTTTGGTGGTTGTTTTGAAATGGCGTCTTCAATCAAATGGCCTCCATTGTAGATATCATTTCTAGAATTTCTATATTTCCAACCATCCAAAACTTTTAAAACTTGTTACAAGGTTACATAAACGAAGACAAGAGAAAACGCAGTTAACATTAGAGGGTGATTATAGTTAATAATTATAACTTAAATTGTTACTTGAAAGCATAGAGATGGCGCCGTCAGATTGAAATCCTCCCATTTGAATAAGTGATTAAAAAGATTTATTGAAATGCAATCATGTAACAAAAAACCTTGATAGTGTTTTATTTGAGATAATTTACAGGTTCGCAATATCCTTGATTTGTTCAGTATATTGAAATAATAAACAAAAACTATGTTTTACAAATTATAACATAGATTGCATTTACGACATACGGTGACAATCATTTGAAATGCATTTTCAAGTTATGACTGATTTATTACATGTACTTGTAGAGTATTTCACACAAAAAATGTATGCCAGTTCAGAAAGAAAAAACATAAGCCTTCTTATCATGGAAATATTCTTCTTGCGATCTTGTCACCAGAGAAACTGGAGTAATATCTTCCAAGTGTTGTTGTAGCGTTTAATTATCGTGCTTGGATTTTAAATAAAATATTCTCAAACCTCTTGAGACTTCCCTAAGCTCTTTTACTAGATAGAGCAATCAAACCTGAATGGATAAGTACAAAACCATCTATACAACAGTGCTGCAACCTCTTGAAAATTCATTAAACATTAGTCATCATACATTCACATTTTGTGCGATGTAACTACGAGATACTTTGCATCCAACCAAGTCCGTAAAATGTCTGACGTTAACCCTTGTGAAAATATCTTGGCTGGTGCTGCTCTTTTAATATGTAGCTATCAAAACACTGCGTTAATAACTTTCCACAATGCACCACTTTATTGTGGGATGGATTTATGACATGATGCATTGCACCAAATTGATTGCATGTACTAAATATAGTTATCTTGAGATTTCTTGAGGCTGTGGATATATAAACCTGACCTGCTGCCCTGCTTGCCCAGAAAAATCAATGGTCTATATATCGAGATGGCTGGGTTTGGGTGCTGTCATACATGATACATGTCTTTACGTTGTTGTTTTTTTATTCCAAACTATTCTTCAATTAAGCTTGTACCAGAACCCCGTGGTGGTGTGTGTTTTTTGTGTGGTATTTCCAATCCTTCTGAAGAAGGTACAAAAATGTAATTGCCTTCAAACTTTACTTGTTCATGTATAAATACACATGTACAAACAACAAAAGTTGTATATATTGTATATGCTTCTGCAGTTGGTTGAGCAACAAGAATTGGCGACGGCATTGTACAGTTTTCAGAAATTCTAGAAAAAAAATCATCTTCATATGGTTGTGATAAGTAAATCAAAGAGGCAACCAGATCTGATTGTAATTAACATATCTCGCCCCTTTTAATTGAATATTTTCTTATAAATTCCGGATTAACCTCTAATCGATACTCATCCTCAAGTATCGATATGGTTAGAATATCGAAAGTAAAATATAGAGTACAAACATACTCTGTATTGAAACAATAGTATACGATACCACACTAACATCAGTATTATAACAACATTACTACCAGTCTTAAGTCGACGGCTGAGTACACGACCTTGTTACAAGCGCCATAAAGTGAAAACATTTTTTTCCTTTCATCCCAACCGCCTGTTGGGCGATCGGCGAAATGTTTTCAAAAGCATGGTTTTGGAAAAAAAACACGACCTGAAGTTTGCTGAAACACACTGGTGAAAAAAACCAATAGAGATTTCTATTGGTTTCTATTGTTATTTGGACACTATTGATTTTAATTGTTTTCTATGGTTTCTGTATTGACTTCTATTTGCTTCTACTGACTTCTATGGTTTTGCTGTATTGACTGAACAATAGAAAACCATAGAAAACAATTGAAACCAATAAAACCAATAGAAATTTGCTATTGATACCAATAGAAAACAACGTTCCAAATAACAATAGAAATCTCTGTTGTTTTTTTTCACCAGGGCATCGGGGCAGAAACTTGTGTTGCAAACATGCTTTCAAAAACCTTGCTGATGCTCCCTGTTTTCGTTGGTGGGGACTTCATCACCCTTTCTGTATAAACTTCTGATACTTTTTATTGATCACAAGTAACAATTTTAGTTTGACCTCTCCCTAAGAACTTTTTCAAAATACATCATTACTCATGCTCAAGTATCGATATGGGTAAAATATCTCGGTATCGAAACTGTCTCGGTATTGACACGTACTTCTTATCATTATCAACGTATTGATGCTTACTCTACAAGTTGATCTCAAAATGTTAAAGAGTCGAGACTGCCTATGGGAGTCACTTTTCCAGTTCAGTTTTTGGCAACTTCCTGAAACATTATTCCACCAAGACTCGGTCATTGCAATGCTGGTTACATGCGTCTTGCACCTGTCTGGCAAAACAGTAAAACTTTTAAGCTGCCACACGCATACGTATTGCATGCAAACTTTTTTTTTTCGAATTCTGTGGCGGCCAATGATAGGCTATTTGTGCAAATTATCACGCAAGTAGACTCAGTCTCTCACCATGTGTCAGTTCGTCTTCTGACTGGTAATAACAAGATTTCCGAGCTTTTTGGCAAACTTCCCGCCAGTGTTTTCTTAAGCCATTCCTGTGCAAGTAGGCGAGAAGAAAAAGCATAATGTGGCCGTGCTGAGCTTTATCGGTTGTTTTATGTCCTGTTTAGTGTTTTGTTGTTGCCTAAAATATGCGATTAGTAGTTGCAGTCCCCCAGGAGAAGGTGTGTCCTAATGTGGACGTCCTTCAAAAATCTAATCAAGATGGCCGCCTTGGCAGTCTGCGTGCCCTGGCATTGGATGGCGTGCTGACAACGATAAGAGCTCTTGCCAATGACTGAGTTTGTTTATCATCAATAAGGAAACGTGCCAGAATAAGCGTTTTTCCTTTTCACTGTAAGCGATTATCCGGTTGAGGCGAACGGTTCATGGTATAGGCAGTCTCGAGTCCAGGTTCTGTTTTAGCAGAATTTATTTTCATGTTTACGAAGTTGACAGTGCATGTGGGATAAACCATTTGAAATGCTGTTTTGAGTCGCTTGCCCTGTCGCGTTTGACAGTCTTTCGACATCGCATTGCAGACAGTCGCGGTCTCGTGTTCTTGCCACATGTGATGGAAAAGTTGTGAAGACGACATTCAAACTTTTTTTTTGGCTGTGTCATGGACGTTTCCAGATCCTCTTGAAATATCAGACAATACAACAATTAGCAGACATGTTTTCCATAGAACATACCATTTGCGCTCTGCAATGCAAATTGGATTACAATGAATGTTGCCGAGACGACAACGATATCATTCATTCAGGTAATTGTTGAGTTTTTTTTATAAAGAAAACAACAACTTTATTGTTTTTGTGTGTGTCTTTGCTGCTGTTGCTTTTTTGTGGGGATAGTGGTTTGAGGTTGTTGTAACTTGCTAAAGAGGGGGTTGTACAACATCCTAAAAAAAACAGTGCAAGTTTTGGTAGGAATAATGGCGGGTTATTTTATACGTTTTTAAATCTCGTAATCATTTAAAAAAATAATAAGGGGAACATTGAAAAAGATAATCGACTTTCGAAATTCTACCATTTGTGCTGGGAGTTCAGTTTGTGGTACCATAAAGTGAAAAAATGCTGTGTAAATATCCATTGCGTTTATGTATTTAATTTCAGTATTGCATATATTAAATATTTGTGAGATTATAAAGATATGAATGTCGTGTAATTGTTGTAAATGGCACACTTTTTCAATTCCTCTCAAGTTTGTTCAAGCTAAATGTCCATGAAATTTATCCTAAAGCTCTGTTATCTTTTTTTTTTTTTTTTTTTCCACTTTTGACTCCACTCAACCTCGAATGTATTTTTGACTTTTGTTTCACGATTATCATTCGATTTTACGTACATTTGAACGTTCAAATATACCGTTATTTATTTTTATCCCGTATCAAACAATTATCAGTATTATTTTCAAGCATATACGCAATGATGATATCTTTTAGGCTTTTGTAAAAACAAGAATCACGCCATGTAGCAACAAATTCATCTTCGTTTATTTTGTTGTTCGCAAATAACCCTTGACACGTTTTGTTAGCTTATTTTCATAAAAATGCATTGATATTTTGTTCACTAAGTTCCCGCAATAGATTTTTATCTAGAATTTTTCATCTTGTTCTAACCAATATGGAGAACTACTCAGTAATGTAATGATTGATGTATTTTAAAAAAATACACTATCTTGTGCAAATATTTTGTTTACAGTATTCCTGACATATGGAGGCAATTTTTTGAAAACTTCTTCGAAGCACAAGGGCATGTTGATTCTTCGAAAATGTTCTTTGTTATCTAATTTCGCTTGCATTTCTGCATGTGTTCTATTCCAAACATTTGAGATTACTTCAACTTTGGATCTAAGGGGCTCGCCACCTATTATCAAATATCACGTGCCAGTATAAATTTGAGGAAAACCAAACCTGTCAATATTTTTCTTTTAACGCTATGGTATTGACACTTTAACCCGGACTTTAAACGAGTCATTAGCCTAGTTGAAAGACTTATTGGAACTACATGAATGATAACGGGATTTACCATAAACACTTACATGATATTGGAGATGAGACATCTATCTGATTTGTTGTTATCATAAATCCTGTTAACATAATAACTATACCATCTTTGTCATATGGCCAAGTGAAATTCTGCAGAGTGCTATTTACAAATGTTCCGTTTTGGTTATATGCTTGATTTGATACTTGGTACTGCATAATTTCCACATACATAAATAAGGAGCAGAAACACCCACACATTTTGAATTGCACTTCTAGAAATAGTATCGAGTCATCGTTTGGAAAATTGCTCCAACTTCAAATGGCATCATAGTAAGGACCAATAGTAAGTTTTTACTGCTTTACAGAACAAGATGACATTAAATCGTGCACATGTTAGCAGGTGTTAAAACTGGCTTTTTCAAAGTTGCATTGTGCAAGCAGTATTTGCACATTTCATTTTCGACTGCTTTCAAGATCGATTTGCCATCAGCAAAATTTCTACAACTTGCTTAACAAACATTTGTTTTAGTAATCGAAAGATTGTATTGGATCGATACTAAGTACATTCGTTGATATGCATGCATGATTATACAATAGCCAAATAGCAAGTTCTTGGCTGGGGAAAATGTTTTTTGTGTACATATTTCTGCGCATTACCTGCAGTCTTGTCCCAGATTATGAATTATGAATAGGCACATGCAGATAATTTTCTGCAACAAGTTTCAAACACATTTCACGATTCAGTGAGTGAATTTTAGTGCACTTGAGAATATCGAATACCAAATAAAACCTGAAGGCATTGGCATGTATATTTATTGGATAACAACATATATGATGAATTTAACATGAAATGGGGATATGACGAAAATATCAAGAACGTTAGGATATCTCGACCATTTCTTAAATTACGATTCTTCATTGCTCACATTCCTGTTTTTTGTGCTTATGGTAGATGATTTGTCGTGATTTCTTACGTAATAATCTCAAAGTTGGGATTACCGGATATTAAGTTCATCATCTATCTTTAATAACGAGCCTCCTGAAGCGTATTTAGTTCCCTACGAAGCAAGAAATAATGAGGAATTCCTTCTGGAATATGTTGCTTTAATTAATGGCTGCTAGGTGATGAAACGCAAGAGAATTCTTTGTTTGTCAAGAGATTTACTGGTTGAGGTTTCAAAAGGTTCAGTGTAGTTGTTTTGTGGTTGTGTTTAGATCACGTTTTCTTAAATTTGTGGTCTCTTAATTTTGAATTACCACTAACAACAAGTGGAATATGCTACTAGTGCAACTGTTTTCAATGTTCAATTCAACTCAGTACCTTACAGTCAGCAAATAAATGCCATGCCCTGGTGAAAAAAAAAAAAAAACCAATAGAAACCAATAGAGATTTCTATTGTTATTTGGACTTTGTTTTCTATGGTTCATGTATTGACTTTAATGGTTTAGCTGTATTGACTGAACATTAGAAAACAATTGAAACCAATAAAACCAATAGAAATTTTCTATTGA
>JAQGBW010006579.1:0-10440 GCA_034698625.1 Julus scanicus
AATACCTGGGCTGATTTTGTAGAAGTGAAATCTTGCAAAAACAAAAGACAGACTACACTTGACGCATTTTTGCATTGTGTGCAATTTATAGTTTTGTCCAAGAGAATTATTATTGAAAGAATAACATGCATTGTTTAATTGTATGTGCAATTCGCTTAATTGGGGCAGCTGCTTAATTGGGCCAAAATGCCTAAGTCCCGATGTGTCTCAATTAAGCGGAATCTACTGTAGCTGTTTTGTTTGCACGTTTATTGCCGATATTTATGCAAAATTTGATTTTCTTTGATCAAAAAACAAAAAATGTTACGAATTTATGAAAAAAGATTCCACTTTTTTGTGGCCACCCTGTGAGTTTAACATAAAGCTTTTGCACAAAATTTGATTTACTTTGATCAAAAAACAAAAAAATGTTACGAATTTATGAAAAAAGATTCTACTTTTTTGTGGCCGCCCTGTGAGTTCAACATTATGAATTTGTGACATTTTCTGTGGTATTGACCATATCAACTGGTTTCACCAGCTTTAAAAGTATTTAAGGCGAATGACATTGAACTCTGCAATTGCATCTTGACAAGCCTTGTTTGAAAGCATATAAAAGATCAATCAATACAAAGACTGAAACCGAGGGTAATATATATTCAGAGCATATATCCTGCGCCATGGCGAAATTATTTTAAGTAGATCGATTTTTAAATATTATCGTTTGAGCATATAATTCATACTTAACACAAGCTGTTACGCACAAAATCAAGCACTAAACTGTGAAAATGTAAAAAAAAATGTTTGCAAAGTTCAAATAGATGTGATGCATACGAAACCACACTCGCGTGCCCATTACTTTTTAATTACTAAAACTAGCAATAATCAAACCAAATGTAATTCATAATCTCACGCGAATTATGAACATGAAATAGTTTCAAATGCAATTTTAAATGAATGCATACCTTAAACGAAATCAAATACTGGATAATAAGCAGTGAGATGTTGAAAATTCTGAACAGATGTTGAATTTCACACGGTTTGTCAGTTCACAAAAGCCATTGTGAATTTGAAATATCACCGAATGAAAGTAAACATATTTAATCCTCGTGATAAATCCAGGAGAAATAATTATATATATATATATACTATTAATAATCTGTGTTATACAAGAGAGATCATGCAGCTTATGTTCAACTATGTATGTAAAATAATTTCTCTACATGTGAATTACATCACGAACTCATGCATATTAAATAAGAATATATGTATGCTTTCAATAATTAAAAATTCTGAAATTTTTTTATTTAAAGCGATTTTTAAAAACTGCACATTAAAATCAGTAAAGATTTTGAAAACTTAAAAAGTTTGAATTTCATTGTTATCTTAGAAGCTCATTAACAACTTGCAATTTTAAACTTGGAAATCTAATTTTGTTTATGCATACTAATACAGTATTTAATGGTATTGAATAACTATGTAAATTCATATGTATTATAAGCAATGTAAGGGCCATACTTGACCCTTTAAAAGCCATATATATATAGCCATGTATGGGCCATAATAGACCCTTGATGGGCCATATATAGCCACGTATGGACCAAAGCCAAGTTTGGGCCATACTTGACCCTTGATGGGATATATATTACCATTTATGGGTCATACTTGACCCTTTATGGACCATACATAGCCACGTATTGACCATAAATAGCCACGTATTGACCATAAATAGCCACGTATTGACCATAAATAGCCATGCATGGACCATAAATAGCCATGCATGGACCATACTTGACCCTTGATGGACCATGTACAGCCATGTATGCTCCATAATAAACCCTTGATGGGCCATATATAGCCACGTATGGGTCGTGCTTGACCCTTGATAGGACATGGGCATAGGACATAGGACCTGTTACACTTATTATTCACAATATAGTACATAGTATACATTAATTGATGGATAATACATGTTTTAGGCTGGCCATATATTGTATTTCCAATAAGATGTAATTTATATTAACTTAAATATATATCTGACACTTCTCTGGCTAAATATGCTCAATATTTGGATACTTTTGTATCCCTTGATTTGCATCACATGGCTTCACTGCAATGCTTCGAAGCTATACAGGAATGCATCAAAGTCCATGACAAGAAACTTGAAATAAATTCACAGAAGGACATTTTTTAAAATCAAACCATAGGTCTATTTTGCATTTTTAAGCACTTCCTAAGTGAAAGACCTTGAAAATATGGTCAAACACCCAAATAGTTTTGTACCATTAAATTGCGCACCCCATGGTTCCTTAATGTTTAACTTATGACAATTTTCAATAGTGCCTCCTTTAAGAAAATTGGGGGGTGGAGGGAAATGGGCGGAACAGACTTTTTACTCGTACTACAGTGCATAGTATCCTTGGGCTATACACTACAAGATTTTTGAAAATGCTTAAAAAGCCTATTTCCACACCCCCATTGGAGAATCTAAGCACGTTTGCTATAGCATATCCACTCTCGATATTGCAATTAAGGTGAAATTGAGGAAAGTAGAAAACCTTAAGACCTTAATGTTGGAACATTTGCCATTTGAGTATAACACAATTTGCGAATTCCTGACCATAATAAATGCAATGAACTTCATTGGAGTAGAAAACCTATTTGGGTGTGCGTTCATGCATATTCTTAAGTAAGAACATTTCTTCAAGTTCAAGACGTTTTAATGCAGTTAAAACTCAGCCCTCTTTTGCTGTGAAAACAAGCTTCTGTAGAGAGAAGCAACAAAAAGTATTTACATTAATTCCGATTAAAGACGACGAAGATGAGTTTAACGAAAGGTTGAAAGGCATTTGTGGCATATTGCTAACTCGGAGCGATTTCATGCTCCAACGAGCGATAAATGTTAGTAAGAAATTATACCAATCGATGAACCACAATTATGTTTGGGTGAAACACCTAAAAAAACTATTTTTCCAAAGAAATGGTAACGTCTTACGATGTAGAGCACGACGTGAAATGAAATGGGATTTCTCACTTTAAAATATATTATTCTAAGCTTGACAACCAACAGATGTGAATCCATTTTACGAAATTACGTATGAATAAATAAAACACTCCAACGAACAACTCAAAAATGTCACATGAAATTATTTGCAATGTGTTTCCAAACAGAAGTATGCGTTTTACACATAACATCGATTGTTTAGGTGTTAACATTATAAAAAAAACATAAAAAGTTAATAAGAGCATGTTTGTAACATGTTTGATTTTTATGTCACGAATTCAAGTATGAATTTTATGTTTTGAACTTGCGTATGAATTTTATGTTTTGAACTTACGTTTGAATTTTATGATTTGAACTTACGTATGAATTTTATGTTTTGAACTTGTGTATGAATTTTATGTTTTGAACTTGTGTATGAATTTTATGTTTTGAACTTACGTATGAATTTTATGTTTTGAACTTACGTATGAATTTTATGTTTTGAACTTACGTATGAATTTTGTTTTGAACTTGCGTATGAATTTCACGTCGTGAATTCACGTATAAATTTTATGTCGTGGATTCATGTATGCATTTTATGTCGTGAATTCAAGCATACATTTTATGTCGTGAGTTCACGTATGAATTTTGTCTTGAATTCACGTATGAATTTCATGTCGTAAAATCACATTTGCATTTCATGTTTTGAATTCTTGTTTAAATTTTGTTTTGAATTCACGTATGAATTTTATGTGGAGAATTCACGCAAGAATTTTGTGTCATGAATTTATGTATGAATTTCATGTCGTGAATTCACGTATAAATTTTATCTCATGAATTCACGGATGAATTTCATGTCATACGTTTTTTCCACGCCATTCATAACGAAACATTGAGGGCCATAAATCGAAAAAGTGCCATAATTAAAAAAAAAGGCCGTTATAGCGAAAGCCATATAAAGAGCGGCCGTATAGCGAGGTAAAGGTGTACAATTTTATACATTATTTCCTAATTTTACACTGCATTTTACAGTATAAGAAATGAACAAAAACAGATTAATGAAGACATTTGTTATTCATGGATCTGTAAATAATGCACTGCTATGCAAAAAAAAAATCTATAAAAGAATGAAAATTCAAATGGTTTTGGGCTAATGTAAAGAGGCCGAACAAAGTAAACGCATGACGTAATTCATGCAAACCCTGATCGTATGAGAATATGATAAATGAAATTTGTCAAAAATTCTTATATTACTTACACGAAGAATCGATTTTTTTCAGTATGGATTCAAATACACGTTTTGGGAAATGTATTCTAAGTGAATTCAAATGTAGACTGTCGTAAATTCAGCTTTCGGTTTCAGAAAAGCAGGCAGACTCAATGATAGTTTCAAAATAATGGCAGATGGGAAGGACGAATACGAATTTAGGATTCTTTTTTGATTTTTTTTCTTCCAACATAAAATAACAAATCATCGAAATGTCTATATGCGGAACACGATAGCAAATAAAACCGAACATTAATCAAGTAAGACATTTACAAAGAAAAGAAACTAGAAAATATTATTTTGAATATTTCGTGTTCTGGTCAATCCGAAGAAGTATTTCTTATGTGATAAGAGGATAAAAACTTTCAATGATTAAAATACGCAGTTTTTTTTGTTTGCTCGTGATAAATTTATGACGCAAAACATTTATTGTTTATTTATGGAAACATTTATGTACATTGCGTTTTTAAAATGGTTTGACTAATTTAAGCATGCACACATGGACAATTCCCATGAAATTTTGAACACTATCGAATTTGTAATTTATTTAATCATGTACAATGTACAGGATGGGCACAAGAAAAAGGAAACTTTTTTTTCATAAATCCACCCTGTACATTATGGTTGCTATGTATTTTGCTTTCAGAGTGTTTTGTCCTTAACTTGAAAAAATTCAAATATTATTATTAACATTATTTGAAAATAAATATATTTAAACAGCTTTTGCATCCAAAGTTTTGCACAAAAAATGTAACCAAAATGCATAGGTCCCTAAATACAAAAATCTCAAAATATCAAGCAAATTGTTTCTATTTCATGCACGTAGCTCACAAAAAAGTATCTGAACTATGTAAATTTCGATGACATTCGCAGGCGTGTTTCCAAACATATAGACTAGTATAACTAAAAAGCAGCTGAAATTCTCATATCATGAGCTACAGAATCCCTTTTCTTCGTAATCTAATAAAAAAACATTCGCAATCAAATTCCAGTGTGAATTCAACGTGTAAAACCAGGACACGTATAAACTCGGATTGCAAATGGACATCACGAAGGTTGTGTACAACATTTGTCATTGCGAAAAAAGCAGCATGATATTTTCAAAAATTCTACTATAGCTTCAGGCTGGACAAAATGAAACTCATGCCCACAAGCTACAGTGTATACCATCTGAATTTTTATGTCGGTATCATTTTTAAATAAAATGTTAACCCTAACGAAAGCAAATGCCAAAGAAGAAAATAATGTTTCAAATATTTTTACCATAACTACATAAAACTCAAAATTAAAACAGATGGGTTAAATGTGAAATATTGATACTGTACGTTAACAGTTACAAGAGCAAATATTTTAAAATTTAAAGGTTAGAGTGAAATACATTCAGAACATATTTCATAGAGTTTAAATTTGAAACATTGGCAAATTTATGTGTCTGGGATTTCCTTTAAATTGGATTGGATCCAAAGATTTTAGTAATGAATTTAAAATTTACTAATCATGTACAGAATTTCATTTCTTGTAAAGTACAGTGGAACCTCGGTTTACGAACGTCTCTGTTTACGAACAAATAGGTTTACGAATACCACATGTTGTTTCACTTTACGAGCGATGCTTCAGTTCACGAGCACAATTCTCTGGACTACCGATTAAAGGTCTAAGTTTTTATAATTATTTCACTAGTTCCGGCAGAACATATTTGTTACGGATAAGTTTTACTAAATACAAGAAACATAAAAAATGTGCTATAATTTCCGAGGATTTAAATTAAAACCTTTAAATTTCGAGGATATAGCCTCAATTGAAATTATGTCAAAAGTTCGTCTCTTGTTTTTTCCACGCCAATTGCAGATGCAATGGATGACAAATCCATCGATGACGTCGATTTGAGACATAAATCGTATAATTAACAACAGAAAAGATAAGAATAATACACATTTTCCTAATGAAAACAATGATTGTTAAAGTAAATTTTTGAAACTGAATTTGCGAATGAAAATGATTCACAGCAACGTCAGCATGACGACACCACGTGGGTGTCTTTATTTTCTATAACATTAGTAATCATGGTTGTCCATATATTAAATTGCTTTCTTCTAATATTACTGCTATATATAAGTATTCTCACGTCATTTAGAAAATGTACACGCCACATTATTTGTATCATACTTTTGCTATCATATAAGCCCATAATTTCCTTCTTGGTGTATGAATCTATTGAAATTAACGAATAAACACAAAATATTTTTTTTTAAATAAATAAAAGAGACATTTTTTGAATTAAATTCCACATTACCATTTTCTAATACTTAAAAAAATAATACTAAAAATCGTTAACAAATCGAAAGAAATGCCTAAAATCAACTTTTCCTAGGAGCTAAAAAGTTTCACTTGCCTCCATGATAATTGTCTGTTATAAATTTTAATCTTAATTCAAACTAAATTTGAACGTAAATACACAAACGGATTTTCACTGTAAAAGTGTGACTAGCAGTGTATATTTTGGTACTAGGGTTTTGCAGAAAAAAGAACGTAGGGACAGACGCCCCCTATGGGAGCCACTACTATAACTTCTTCCCTGTACTACCCCTTCCGCCCCCCCCCCCTCATGCACTGCACTACAATCGTACTTTAATCTGCACTTAGAATTGTAGCTTTTGCCTGTTGTTTAAGGTACCACCTCCTACCCAACAAGTGACTTGGCTGCCTAAATGGCTTTCCCTTTCTATGACCCCTTCCTTGTAAAACCAGCCATAACTCCATCAAAGTACAGGCTGTGTCTCTGCAACAATCATCCAGTACATGACACATTCATCAGATTGAGCAAATTGTACTCATGAGTAGGAGTGCTAATTACGATTGCAGTGGAATCATACTCTACAGTAGAAGTGGAGCACATGTTATCAGGACTCACGTGAAATGAGTAATCAAACTTGTGCAAATATTACTCATGTGCAGAAGTACTGTGTACGAGTACTGTGGAATCATGCTACATAGTATGAGTTGTATCGTAATCAGACTTGGGTAAATTGTACTCACGGATATGAGTACTGATTACGGGTATGGCGGGTTGCAAAAGTATTGTATAGGGAACTCACATTTATTTTAAACAACTTAGGTTTTATTACAAGCAGAAACAATTAAAATTTATAAAATCGTAATAAATATGCATGATAACAAAAATAAATCTTATTATACATCAGCAAAATTTTAATAATTAAAGGAGGAAAAAGAACAGTACATCCGATAACAAAAGGATCATAAGTAGAAATGTAAAAATTAGGATAAATTCCTGTTAGCTTTTAGGATGATCCTCATTTCAAGTTAATCATTCTCGTTACTAAAATGCATTAAATGCGACTCAATTACTTACTTAAAAGTATTTCTATTTCATCCTGGATTACATTGGTACTTATAATTTCAGATTACGCTAATACTACTTATGGACATTCGTAATCACCCATTGTGAGTACATTTTTGTAATCGAGTATATTTGTGCTAATACGTTTTGAGTACAATTGCGCATTCAATTATTTTTATACATTTTGGACTTAATTACTCCTCGTACTGTTTACTTAAATTTATTCACAGTAAAATACGGTGCATACATATGCTTATATTACTATAAAAGTTAGACAAAACATTGGAAATAATAGAAAATTTGGAGATAAAAAGTGTTATGCAGCAACGAGTGATTTTCCCGTTTTGTTACACACAAAATACGTTTAATTGAAATAGAATGCATCATTTCATAAGCGTTGAATATATATATATTTTTTTTTTTGCAATTGCATTGTTGCTAATAAAACAAATAAAAATCGTGATGATACTAACATACTTGTTTTTTTGATATTCTGATGTGTAATCCCATAATCAAGTTGGGTTAAAAGCATATATAAACTATGTGTTCATCTTTGAAAGATATATACATCCAGATGATGTGAAGTTAATTGATTAAACAAAAAGGCTTTTAATGAACAGCGTAATAAAAACAAAACACTGACGAAGATATACAAAAAAAAAAAAATACTGAAAAGATAGGCTACATTGACATCTTTATTTATCATATACAGTATAACCACAAAAAAAGGCAAACCTTTTTCATAAACGCGTAACTTTTTTGTTTTTAAATCAAAGTAAATCCAATTTGGCCCAAATATAGGCAATAAACGTACGAACAGAACAGCTATTTCAATTTGTACTAGACTTCGATTAAAAAACAAAAAAGTTACGTATTTATGAAAAAGGTTCCCTCTTTTTTTGTGGCCACACTGTATAAAGGGACATTTCACTGCCATAAACCAAGCAACCGAAAAAAATAACGGAGGAACCCATGGTGACAAACATGAAGTCACATGTTAAAAGAAATAGGAATAGGAATTGGATTTATTGATTATTGAGGCAAAAGATAGGATCTTTCAGAAAAAGAAACATACGTTTTGAAGGATAAACTCAACCCATTAGAGAGTCAAAGAGCCATTTGAAGCTATAAGGAGGGAAATATACTTATAAGTACAGACAACATGCAACACTTTATAAAACATTTACACAAAATGAAAGCTGGGATACTCTTTGGTCTCAGCAGTAGGTCCACAGCACATGTTTTATTCAGCATTCGAGAGTGTCTACGAAATCCCATTGCATTTTATTATGTATGTAGACATTTTGAATCCTATTAGATTGTTAAAGTATATGCTAAGTCCATACCATTCTGGATGATGAATAAATCTAAACGAAAAACTTAAATTTAAAAAAGAATAAGATTTTATAAAATAAAAATTAAATATTGGGTACCCCAATAAACATTTATTTTGGTCTCTCATACTTTGAATTTGAATAAACTTAATGAAAATTTAATGAATATTTAAATAAGGACAATGTTTAATTATGTCTCTTATCGAATACCCACTAAGGGGCCATTAAAAAAGGACGTCCTCAAGACGGGGTAGGAAAGGAAGGTCTGCTAGTATGTCGACAGGTAAGGGGAGAAAGGGAAGGGGAGGGGGGGAGGGAAAGGACCATAATCGACGTCCCCTACACTGCAAAGCGAAACATATAATTTTATTTTTTAAATGCATTTGGAATTAAGACATTTAAGTGAAAATAGATACATCAAAACATTTTATCTCGTATACAAGACATTTAGATACTAACGCATCTTGTTTTAAGATATTTGGATTTGCAGATCAATGATGGAATTTTTCAGTTTTTGGATTTTCATGTTTAATTGAGTTCTAAAGGTCAGTGAAAGAAGAAATGGACACCGTAAAAAATGTGTCCTCAATACCAAATGTACTTGAATTTTTAAATCCTCGGGAAAGTCGGGAATTGTGCCTAACTTTTTCAGCACCAATTTTATGCTGGAATTAGCCTTCAAGGTCAGGAAATTTCGGATAATTAGAACAATTTTGAAAAATGGCATTGAATTGGTAGCGAGAAGGGTGCTTGAAAATTTATAGGATAGCCTTTTGTTTGTTCCAATACATTTCCAGGACATGCTATGAATGACATTTTGGAAGAATTTCGGGGATGTTACCAGGCAACAAAGGAAATTTGAACAAGTTATGTCCAGAGACTTTTATTGGTCTTATTTGGCATCTATACTGACTCGGGCAAGAGGATACTTAATTAAGAAGAACAGGGTCCTTTAGTACATTGTTATTTTGTATTTATTTCCTTACATTTCCAAGTTTTCCCCATCTTCTGTATTTTTCCATTCATGTTTAAAAACATGTATGGCGTTTAATGTCCAAGTATTTATCACAACATTATAGAGTGAAATACAGAAGTTATGTTTGTTTGTTGATTTTTAACGTTGGCTTATTTCTGCAACTAAAGCTAAACATCAACGCCAGAGGATGAGCCTTCATCACCTACCAGTCCTACCTAGGAATTTTGCCTACTAGGAGGGACTTCCACCACCTCTCGAGGGGTCTTTAACGTGCAACAATCAACACCGGACCTTGGATTAAACTAATATCTGAAAGAACCGCCTCTTAGGGAGTTTCTGCCATCTATAAAAATTCCCACCGACCTCGACCTGGGAGCGAACCCAGCATCTTATACCTTGTTCCCACTAGCACATCCAACTCGGTTGGATCTAGATTCTCAGTTGGATGTTAACTGAAACCAATCCAGGTTGAACTGACCTGTCCCCATATGGCTCCACTAAGCTGTAAAACCATTTGTTGACTGCGCACTGCATTGTGGGAAT
>JAQGBW010006580.1:0-10440 GCA_034698625.1 Julus scanicus
TGTTGTTTGGAACGTTGTTTTCTATTGTTGTTTAGAACGTTGTTTTCTATTGTTGTTTGGAACGTTGTTTTCTATTGTTGTTTAGAACGTTGTTTTCTATTGTTGTTTGGAACGTTGTTTTCTATTGGTTTCAATTGTTTTCTATGGATCTGTCAATACAGCTAAACCATAGAAGCCAATAGAAGTCAATACAGGAACCATAGAAGACAATTAAAATCAATAAAGTGTTCAAATAACAATAGAAACCAATAGAAATCTCTAATGGTTTCTATTGTTTTTTCACCAGGGATGAGTACGATTTTCCCAATCTGCAGTAAGTAAAAAGTGTTTTTGAATACAAAGAACTAAGTTAGGCAAAAGGGGACATAATTCATGTTATGCGGATTGTTGGAGCCACAGGCCACTCCAAGGCCGAAACTAGGTGATGTGGTCAAGAGACACATTCTAAGAATGAGGCAATATATAAGGCAGTAAACTTCACAGACAATTTATTTGCTTAGCTTGACCATTAGTTGTCCTTCTAGCCCATTTCATTGCAAAAAAACACAGACACATTTAACAAACATCTTCACTTGTATTACATGCGTGTACAAACCACTTAATGGCATTAGTTTTCAAAGTTGTACTAAGATTGCAGCAATAATGTTAATTTAAAATTTATCTTTGCTTTGTTTTTATGGATAAAATTAACATTAATTTCATTCTAGTTGAAACGTGCACTAATAACGAGCGTGTCAATATTACAAATATATCACACAAGTACATCAAAGCTTTACTAATTAATATGCTTAGGAGATCAAGCAATATGCTGTGGTTTTTAATTAAAAAGAATGCTAAAAAATCCCATGTTGCGATTTGCAGTACAGCTTAATTTATGCAGTTTAGCAATTCACTATTCATAGAGTATACATACGAGGGGCGATCAAAAAGTCTCGCATATTCGTTTATTATTCAAAAACCAGTTGCCGTACAAAAAAACTGAAATAGCCATTTTAATGAGCAGGAAATTTGCTATTTTTTAATGTAGGACCCGAGTTTGTGGACACATTTATCCCCAAAAACGAATAAAACTTCATAGTTCCTCTCGCGTGAAGGCTTTTGAGTGAGGCGCCATTTTGTTTTGATGGTTTGTTAGAAATTCTGCATGAATTATGGCGCCATGTAGTGACCTAAAACTAATTTTCCTGCTCTTTAAAATGGCTATTTCAGTTTTTTTGTACGACATCTGGTTTTCGAATAATAAACGAATATGCAAGACTTTTTGACCACTCCTCTAAATATTAATTTAAAATTGTAATAATGAATTATTAATGAATTATAGCCATAGACAGGTAAGCGTATGGGCAAAATTTAACATTTGGAAGGGTTTTTGTGAAAGGGAAAAATACAGCTGGATCCACACCACCGAAGACATGGTGTAAATGTCAAATGGCAGGAGCATTCTTCCAAAAGCAAGAGGTGTGAATTACAAAATTTGGTAAACAAACTTCTATCGACAACATGTTGTCAAAAACTTTGCTTTTGCTCCGTGCTTTTGTTGGTGTGGACTAGTCTTAAGGAATTCATAAAGTAGACATTAATCTCTCAGTGGTATTAAACGAATCCGAATTTTTTTCTTGGAATGAATTTATTCCGATGTCTACGCGGTACTTTGCCGTGATTTTGATTTATGATCGCGCGGATGGACAGTGCAATTTCTGGACTGTAATCAAAAGCAATGCACCATGAATTGGGATAAAATTTATTCCACAGTGGTATTTTGATGTTTCTTAGTATTTTCTTGTATTTATTGACCAGCTTATGAATTATTCTAGATTATGAAAAAAAGTGGAAAGATCCACACTGTTGGCGCTGTTATTTATATTTCTAACATGATTCCAAAAATGTGCAGTCCCTACATATAGTAGGCAAGCGATTGACCACAATTATTTTTTTCAATTCAATTCAACTCAGTACCTTACAGTCAGAAAATAAATGCCATATGGAAGGGGAGGTCATACCCAGTTTCAGGAGAATGCTCCTTTGTCAGTAGCGACTTAGACATCATTGTTAGATTGAATTTTTACTAAATCTGGATGTTTGCCAGGAAGGCAATTCCATTGTCTAATCGCACCCAAAAAGGACCAATAGTACACATCCTGCTCAGCAGGAGGTCAAGGTCAAAGGATTTGAGTGATTATGTCTACTCCTCCAGTTGTTGTTAGGCCTTAATATATTTGAATTATGAGAAAGATTAAAACGTTTGAATAACCCCGTTGAAAACAAAACTTTTCATGGCTGGACCTCAATGTGTCCCAATTTAGAGAGTGGAGCATTTCTGTCACACTAGCGGAATGTTGATAACTGCCCTTAACAAATCTGGCTGCCACATGTTGGACCATCTTTATATCCTGAATATGAACCATCCTGCGAAGGTTCCAAATAGGAGCGCGATATTCCAACATAGGGCGAACCAGAGTTGCGGAGACAGTTTCCGCACATTCTCGAAATACGCATTGAATGATCTAAGGCGTTGGTTTGCCGCACCAACAATTTTTGTGAAATGGTGATTCCAAGAGATTTTTGGTAATATAAACCCCCAGATACTTGACAGTATCAAAGACAGCCCACCAAGAAAGCGCTCAGGTTGACAAGTTTTCCATTTGAGAGAAACGTACCACACTATGATCCTGTCTAAATGCATACGCTCGGTGAAAAATATGCTTTAAGACAGGTTCATTTACTACACACACAGGTCCCAAGTAGGGACCGGAACATTTTATTCTTTTAAGCCGCGTCTCCACTGCGTTGAACATTGGACAAATATGTTTTTGAACTTGGTATGCAGAAACAAATCACACGAGAAACATGTGTGCGCTAACTTATAACGCATTTTTGGTGCAAAAACAATGTTTAAACAATATTTTTCCGATCGCTCGTGAGGCGGTCCGGATCAAAGGGAAAAATGTTGCAATTTACTGCGCATGCTTAGCCAAACCACGTGATCAACCACGTGACTCATACACAACCTTTTGTAGAAGCGCCGTTAACTCGATGAGTTTGTTGATGGATTCTTGAACATTTTGATGGAGACAGGTCAGCATTCTTCAACATGTTCAAGAATACAATGTTTCCGGTTTCTCTTGAATGTATGAATGTATGTATGTTGTTTGCATGTTTTATATTCAATGTGTAATGTTCAACATTACACATTGAATATAAAAAGTGGAGACGTGGCTTTAGAGAGGATTTTTCACAGGATGCATTTAGACTGGTTATAGCAGCGGTCGGGGAACCGGGGTAAATTACCCCCAAATGGGGTAAAAAGGAAATTATTTTGGGTAATAGGGAAATTTTTCTAATATTTAAATTGCTATTTCGTAAACGTGTTAGTATGTTTACAAACTTAAACAATTATTCAGCAACAATTCAATAAATAAGGTTTATTTAAAATTTACATTGATTGTTTTCTTTTCAGAAGAAGGAGGGGGGGAGGGAAGTATAATATCGACTTACGCAAAAATATTTTGGGGTCATGGTTTAAAAAGGTCCCCGACCGTTGGGATATACCAACACTTTTGGTTCCATATTAGTAAAATGATGTTAGTCAGAGTAAACACCCAACACGTCCTCATTTATTGTGATATTGATAAGTCAGCTTTTTGGCGCCCAATCAGTCGTCTATCGTTCTTCTCCCATTAACGCTGTATTTGGCGCTAAGTGAGGAAGAGGTGCACCAGCCTGTTGTTTTATTGGTAATAAACTAGAGTAATCGGTTGAAATTGATGCTGATAACCACCGGAGTGTGGCGCTTACAATATTTACTCCCAAATCATCGCCGTCACTCGTCAAAAGAAATTTTCTATTTACTCGTTACACCGTGGCACAAAGTGGCCTGTGGCTATGACGCCATAGACCTCAGGACCCCCCGCTCGATATTGAATTGGCTCCAATATCGATTGGTGGCCAACTGTGACTGACTGACCGCCACCTTTTTATGCGTTTCGTGTATCTTTTGGTCATTCTCTATTTGGTCAAATACGCGTTGATAACACATCACTATATAAAGAGAGTTTTTTTCTACAAACACCGGATAGCCGGCTAGTTTACAGATTTCGTCTGGAATGCGGTAAAATAAAGAGTGCAAGACCAGAATTAAAAAAAGAGAAGAACCTTTTATTTGAATTATATCGATTGGAAACATGCCGCCATATAAACCAATTAACTGACCGTTTTTATTTTGTGGAGAGTTGGAATTGTTGGGGGTAAGCAATTGATAGCTATAGCAATAAATTAGCAAGTTATGTTTCTACAAAACAAAAAAAAACACATCTTGGGCATCATAACTAGAAATTGTCTTTTCCCTATTTTTATTTTAACCCTAATATAAATCCCTGATGCCACATTTGAACATTTTGTTGAAGAATTTGAGATTTTGGCGCCAATTCTGACATTCCAGGGTCAGTAATCAACGGTGACTCAAGGGTCAGTGGTCAAAGATGACCTCAGGAATCCCATAAACCACATTCCTCTACTAATTTGGTGCTCAGGAATCATGGGAAACATTCTTCATAATGGGTATATAAACTGGACCTCCACTCTACATTTATCACTTCAACTCTCAAGTCTAGAACCAGGAGGTTCTACTACTTAAGTGTACCAGTGCTCCAGTCCAGTTTTCTACCAGCGTGTCTACACTGCAGTGCTTATGCAGGATTGTGCTTCAGCAACCAGTGTTATCTACAAAACAGTTCTTCAACCGGCTGGTGAAGAACAACCTATCAAACACGGTTCTTTTAAGAACCTAACATCCTGGAAGAGAGCCATAGGCAGTCATAACCTCTACTAACCAACACATTTGAACCACATTTGAAGTGAAAAAGTTCTGAATGGAAATATATTTCAGGAATGTTTCTATACATATACAATGGAACCTTGGTTTACGAACTTAATTCGCTCCTCGACTCTGTTCGTAAACCGAAAAGTTCGTGATCCGAATCACTTTTCCAATGTAAATCCAAATAATGCATTCAGTCCTAGACTTTGTTTAACATGTAATGTCAAACTATTATCGATTTTAATTTAAATCCTTGAAAATTCGAACACATTTTTGATGTTTCTCGTATTTAGTAAACCTTATCCGTAACAAACACATTCTGCTGGAACTTGTAAAACAATCGCAGAAACTCGGGACCTTTGATCGGTGGTCCAGAGAAATGTGTTCGTGAACTAAATCATCGTTTGTGAAGCGAAACAATAAATAGTGTCCATAGATCTATTTGTTCGTAAACTGAGGTTGCAATGCATATACCAATCTATTTCAACTAATGTGTTTAAAAAGGGTTAAGGTCGGTACGCACCAACGATACATTCAGACACAAAAACATAGACAAGCAACATTTTCAAAAAAAAACCTTGGTGTGTCCAGAAGTGTTTGTAAAACAATGTGTCGAAAACGGCCATTTTCTGACACATTTTGGTGTTTCTTGATGTGTCGTTTCGATCGCTCGAGAGCGGTCCGGATCAAAGGAAAAAATGTGTCGGAATGTTTCCTGCTAAGACGCTTTTGCCAAGGACTCTACATGATGACGTATAGCATTGTACCATATGCTTTTAATTTTGAAATATATCCGCGAAATTCACAGTACTGCGTAATATACAGCCGGTGACAAAAGCGCCGTACCAGCCAATGTGAAACACCGCCTTGTTTCAAGAAACGTGTCTTAGGTGCGTACACTCGTGTTTTTCCCATTTTTGACACAATTGTGAGACACATGTTTCGAAAAATACGCTAGAAACTTTTTTTCAGTGTTTGTTGTGGATGTGTATGTTTCGTTTGGTGCGTACCGACCTTAAAACATACAAACTCTGTTCACAAACCTGAAACAATGTTTCTGTATACTAAGGTGTCTCCACCAAACGTTGACAGAACAAATGAACAAATTTAAGTCTGGTTTTGAGTACACAGCTGAGCATGCGCAGTAAAATGGCAACATTTTTGTCCAACTTTTTGTGGAGACACCTTAGCATACAGCAACATGTTGATGTATCCGCTGTTTCAAGTTTGTGTTTGAGGGTTGGTACGTTTGGTGTTTGCATGTTTTATGTTGAGTGTTGAATGTTGCCTTCACTGGAGACTGGTCAATTTTTGAAGGAATTTAGGGAATCTTTTTTGAATGGCCCCCAAATTATTGTTTAGAAGGGGAGTCCCCTTCCCTTAAAACTTCAGATAACTACAATTTTGGTTATCGTTGGCTCGATGACTGTAGTGACGATTCACTACACTCATTTAGTAAACAATTTAAGCAATTAGCAATCATTGAGTGGATTTATATTTTGGTAATATTCTGTAGTGCCACTTCACTGGATGACGACCACGTGCTGGGAGAATTTTAATGACGAATATTGAATTTTTGGATGACTGTAGAGGTTTCATTGATTAGTAAATAATTAACTGTAAAATAGTTTGTCCAGGAAATGTTAAGGGAGGGGGATGGAGAGTAAATTAAGTAACTGTACTTTAATGACCGCTTGTTCATCGATAATGAACGGCTTCGAGTTGCAACAGCGACACATTCTGCTGTGTGTTGCTACGCGAAACCGTTGAAAAAGCTAATCAAGCAGCCATTGCGATTTAATCTAAGTGGATTTAGGATTCTTGATCACTTTCCGCTGGAATCCATACTGGATTATTGGTACACAATTACTCTTTGAGGATATCATCCATTGGGATTCTTGAGAGGTTATTCCAAAGGACGTCCACGAAATTCCTTCGAAAATGTACCTTCCCTTCTCCCTATCCCCTGTCAACATGGTGTCCATTTTAGCCCAGACTCCCCCTCCCCCCTCATAGACGTCTTTGATGTTTTTGAAAAGTTGGGTGACCAGAAAATGTGTTGGAATATATAAAGGCCCATCCTTTACATTTCCAAGCACCACTACCCCCTCTTGAGGACGTCCACGAAATTCCTTCACAAATTGAACCCCACTTCCTGTCCACATGGTGAGGACTAGGGACATATGAGGACCTGGGATGTAGGAGGACCAGGGGCATGGGAGGACCAGGGGCATGGGAGGACCAGGGACATGGGAGGACTAGGGACGTAGGAGGTCAGGGGCGTTAGAGGGGCATGGGAGGACCTGGGGCGTCGGAGGAACAGGGGCATAGGAGGAACAGGGGCATAGGAGGACCTGGGACGTAGGAGGACCACGGACGTACATAGGAGGACCAGGGACGTTGGAGAACCAGGGGCGTGGGAGGATCAGGGACCCCCTCATCCGGTTCACGAGGTGTCCACATGCCAGTAGACCCCTTACCCCTTCTTGTGGACGTATTTTTTGAATTCATGGCCTTCAAGTTAATGGTGGGCAAGGTGGTTTGTTTGGGAAATAAAGTAACAGATTTGGACACCGGGGGAATTGATGATTACTTTGATGAGGAAACAGGAGGAACCGTGTGCTTTCGTGCGCATTGAACGTAAAACCAGGATTGGAGGGAGGAGGGGGAGGGGCTAAAAAGCCGTCAACATAAAAGCATGAAACAAGCTTTATAAACCTCATAACCCTTTTCATCCTGTTGAATGCCATTCCACGCAACCACAACCACAACAATGCGTGCACGTTTCGTTCCCTCCAATATCTAAAAAGATTTTTCATCCATATACGTACAGCTGCGGAATTTCTACCTCAAACAATCCAAAATTCAATTGATATCGAGATCATTTTATGAAGCCTTGACATAGTCAACACACTTAGGGGCCATTAAAAAAGGGCGTCCTCAAGAGGTGGGGGTCTGCTGGATGTGAACAGAGGGGTGGGAAACAGGGAGAGCCATTATGGACGTCCACTAATGATTGTATTTTTCAGTTTTTGGGTTTTCTGTTTAATTGAGTTTTAAAGGCCAGTGAAAGGGGATATGGACACGAGAGAGGAACATTGACACGTGCCCAAAACTTGAAGCACGCGCAAAACTGCCGCGTGCGCCATTCCTTCCGCACGTGTCAATGTTCCACTTTCGTTAAGTTGTTCCACGGCTGTTTTTCGGTCTGTTCCTTGTGTGAATTTGGATTATATTTTCCAAGATTTCCATGAACATTAAAAAGTCATAAAGTAAGTGTAAAGTTATTTTGTATCTAGTGTATTTAGGGATGTTGAAACACCGGAAGAAATGTGCCCCCAGTCCCAAATATACTTGAATTTTTAAAACCTCGCTGAAAGTCGGAAATGATTTGTGTTAAACACTAATTTTATCCTGGAATTTTTCCTCGAGGTGTGGAAATTTCCGTTAATCAGAAAAATTTGGAATTGGCAGCGAGACGGGTGCTTCGAAAATTATAGGATGGGCCTTTGTATGTTCCAACAAATTGTCTGGACACCCTATTTTTTTAAAAAATACCTTACGTCTATGAGGGAAGGGGGCGGGGTCTTTGCCTAAAATGGACACCATGTGGACAGGGGGTGGGAGGGGTTCTTGGTGGGGGGACAGGGATCCGCCACCGTGTGGACAGGGATTAGAGGGGGTCTGTGGCTAAAATGGACACCGTCTGGGGGGGCAGGAGGACTTTTGCTTAAATTGACACCGTGTGGACAGAGGGTGGGAGAGGGGTCTTTTGGCTAAAATGGACAACATCTGGGGAGGACTTTGGCTAAAATGGCCACCGTGTGGACAGAGTTTAGGGGGAGGGGAGTCTTTGGATAAAATAGCCGCCGTGTGGACAGAGATTACGGCGAGTGGGGTCTTTGCCTAAAACGGACATCGTGCGGGGGAGATCTTTGGCTAAAATGGACAGGGGGTGGGAGAGGGTTCTTTGCCTAAAATGGATAACGTGTGTGTGTGGTGGGGGGATGTCTTTGGCTAAAATGGTCCCCATGTGGACAGAGATTAGGTGGAGGGGGTCTTTGCTTAAAATGGACACCATGTGGACAGTCTTTGGCTAAAATGGACAGGGAGTGGGAGGACGAGGTGGTCTTTAGCTAAAATGGGCACCGTGTGGACGGGGGGGAGGAGGAGGAGGGGGGTCTTTGGCTAAAGTGGACATCGTGTGAACAGGGATTCGGGGGGGGGAGTCTTTGGCTAAAATAGATACTATATGGACAGGGGAGGGGGTAGGAGGATAAACGTTTAAAGGAATTTAGGGGACTTCCTTTTTGAATGGCCCCTAATCGTTTCATTGTGTGGGGCCAAACACACAACCTGCACAAGATGACATTTCGTTCCACAAGCTGTTTGTTAACAAAAAATGGCCGAAAAAAAAACCCCTCCCCAACCTATTTATTTGCTCGCCTAATAGCTCGAATGGGGAAAGTGGCAACTTCCTTAATTAGTAATCGTTAATTGCCATCGCGCTTATTAATATGATAATCCAGCGTCTGCAGAAGACACGCAGAGCCAGCAAAATGGAGGCTAGCTGCAAACTGCGTTACAGGCTTCTTCTGTCATGCCCACGACTTGTTTGTACATACCATTAATTAAGTGAAGAGTTCTAATTAATGCACTTAACAGGTTGTTTATTTCCTCTCTGCACTTTTTTATATATTTTTTTATTTCGCGCTTGCTGCGCTTTGTTCAGCCTTTTGAACGTTATGTAAGGCGTTTTAAATGGGCGCTGCATGGATTTCTGGCTGCTGCACACGCCAAAATGGGAAGTCAACATGCGTGGAATGGCGAGTCGAGGGCATCATGTTCGCCAAAATCCAGTGCAAATCGCATTTTCACCCCACCTCCCCTCTCTTCGGTGTCTCTCTCTCTCTTCTCTCTCTTCGCTCTTGATTCTCGTCCTTGCAAATTTCGCATCGACGTGCCAAATAATCGATTCCTCCTCTATTTGGCGGGAGAAAGTGCAAATGGCATCATAGCGGCTTGTGTAGTTTCCATGCCTAGTATATATATACATGTGCCACACGTGTGTGCCTTGTGTTCAGACTCCGTCGTTGTCGTCGTCTCCCGGCAACGCGGCCATCTTGCGATTTCCGTGGGCATTTGAGATTCAGCCTTTGCCAGAACAAAGCGATTATGCTGTATACAGATAAGCGGTGGCACATCTACAGCCGCAAACTGCCTCGTAGATTCCATCTTTCGGTTTAATACGAGGGCGGATCAAAAAATAAGTTACACTATTTAAAATAAAGGACAAATACATACTCGGATTTGTATTTTTATTTTGTTTACTACGTACCCATAGTTACTTTTCTACATAGTCACCCAACACTCGCAAACACTTATCTGAATGTGTAATCAACTTTTCTATACCCGTGTGGTGGTAAAAATCAACTTTTTGATTCAACCACATTATAACTGCTTCTTTGACTTCATCATCGGTTTGGAACCTTCTTCCTCCAAGGCCGATTTGGAACCTTTTTCCTCCAAGGTCGATTTGGAACCTTCTTCCTCCAAGGTCGATTTGGAACCTTCTTCCTCCAAGGTCGATTTGGAACCTTCTTCCTCCAAGGTCGATTTGGAAC
>JAQGBW010006581.1:0-10437 GCA_034698625.1 Julus scanicus
GACATAATTATGGATGGGGTGTAGTAAAATTTGTGACAAAGGGGTGGGGGGTGTTTAAAAAGAGGCAAAAAAGTGTGGCATAATTTATGGATCACCCCTAAGCAGTTTTTTCTTAAATCTAAATGTCCAAAGATAACTTTCCAAAATGCCTCACTTGTAAATGCATGAAAAAATAAAATTAATTGATGTAATTATTTAAACTTCAAAATTTGCACAGCATGATTTTCGTTATATTTTCGTATTTATTGATGTGGAATGACGACTTATGATGCTTTCCTTCTAACGACGTCTAGGCTGCTTGTTCAGCTCGAAGAAACACAACGGGTGTTTGAAAATTTCTGGCTCTCCCATGCCAGCAAATTGAAACAATGTCTCGAACTTAGGATGTTCGAGCACTCGTTTCGCGATCTACATTCCAACTTGAATGAAAATTTTAAACTCCTGAACGACATGAGAGAAATGGGCGATTCTGTTGCACGCGTTGATACACTTTTGAGGGAAACCAACAGTTTCATTGATCGTTGTGAGGTAAAAATAGAAATGGAATTGAATTCTGAAATTAGTCTCAGTTTGTTGTAAGAATATTTGTATAAAACCTGTAAACGTTTTTAAGCCATTCTTTTAACTTACATAAATCCCTAACTAAGATTTGTATAATAATTAGGACGATTTAGATAAAGCAAAGCAACTAAGACGAATTGGGGAGCAGCTGATTGATAGTAACCATTATGCAATCGATTCTATCCAACCGAAATGCAAGGAGCTCCAGAGATTCTGCGAGGACTTCAACGAGCGGCTTTCCAAGCGAATGGAATCCCTTCAGAAATACCGTGACCTCCAGGAGAGGGTCGAGTGCGCCAACAAGTGGTGCGCCCGAGGGGTGGATTTGCTTGCTGGCCCGCAGCTGGAACGTTGCACCTCTCCCGAATCTGCCCTGGTAGAAGTAGAAGCATTCCTTCAGTCGTCTTCCGAATTCAAATTAGACAATCCGAGGGAGTTCCGCAACTATTTCAAGGACATGATCACACCAGAAACAACGGCATTGGTGCAACAGGTCAGCATGTTTTTTGATATTCTGTTTGACGAATATTTCAAGAGATTTGATATATAACCCATCTCTTTTTTGCATGTGCTGTAATATTTCTTTTAATTGTTTGGAATTTAGGAAGTTTAAAATTATTAAAAAAATGTAGCATTATCCTTAAAGAATGGATTGAATTAAATTATGCCCTACTTACTGACATATTCCCTTGGTATTTGAAAGGTGCTGAAACGCATTGAGGACGTACAAGTCATGTGCGAGAAAAAGAAAAATAGTCTTCAAAAGATGTCTGCAAAGTTATCCAGACCTGTCCAACCTGTCGTACCAGAACCGGCAATTCCATTTGGCAACTACTCCAACTCTCCCACATCTGGCAGTAGTCAGTTTTCGCCTTCAAATCAGTCTCCGGTGAATTCTGTCGGAGACTTTGGCAAAACGACGCTGCCAGGGAGCTTCGACTCCAATGACGAGGTGTTTGATTCCAACGGCGAGATGCAAGCTCCCAGGAAGTTTGCACGGAAAGCCCGGACTCTGCCCAAGGTTTTCAAATAATCTACCCTCTAATGCGAGCTTTTCCCCCCACAAAGGCTTCTTTTGAAACCCCGCTCTCTCGATTTTCTTATTTATGCAGGTTCATAGTTGAGTATTTTTATCCTAATGAAATTAGCAGTTTATTTTTAAGTTGCATTTTTTGTTATTTAAATCACTGCGAAAGTCTATGAAATATTTATGAAAGAAATCGTAACTTAAGCTGTTTTAAATGTACAGATGAATATATTTCTACACAGTTTTAGCGATGTCACTGGAAGTTTACCAATCACTGCAGCCATAAGTTTATTATCTAACTGCGCTTTTTGATGTCTGTTGGCGTTTTTTGCAGTCTAATAAATTCTTTTTGAAATCGAAACACCGACAAGGCTCGTATAAGCGCACTAACATGTACCGCAATACTTGAAATAACGCCATTGAGAGGATTATATTGGCAAGTTCTTTGGTAAAAACGAGATACTTTTGAGACTTTGCACCACTCTGAAGTTTGTACAGGTATTATATTTGTGCATTGCAATGTCATTTATTCCTTGTAGATTTCAAATAATTTACTCGAAAAGTTTTAAAATTTCTCCACATTTTAAAAGGAAAATTTTGCAAATCACTTTAGGCTCACTTAATATACAGAGATTATATTATGGCAAAATAGTTCTCACAAGTTTAAAAATAATAACGAAATTTACGAATGATAACGACATCACTGTTGAGGAACTGAGAACTAGTAAGAAACGGAGGTAACCAGGGTAATTTGTGTTTTGGATTTTTGCAAGTTTAAACAATTTATTTGCGAATTTCCAGGGATTTGTTGCGTTTTTTAGTTGCACTTTTTGTTTGACACTCGTGGTAAACCAGGCCGGCCAGAAATCATTTCTCATGCTAGGTAATAGGTTTACACATTTTATCAACTAATAGAAGTATACTACCTCGACATCTTTTTAACAGAATTTTAGCATGATTTGGCGCTGCCGTCAACTGCTTCTGCCATTTTGTATACAATTTTTTTCTCCCTTCTCTTATAGCTACGGCCCATGTTCAATGATTCAAGCCCTCTACAATCAGTGTGTGAAACGCAAGATTATGAAGTACTGATCAGGCAACAAAAGTAATAGCATTAACATTTTGTTTTGTTTGATTTACTGCTTCAGACTTCATTCAATTGCAATTTTAATCAATGTATTTTTTTGGAATTCCAGGCACATAATCAAAGAATTGCTGGATACGGAGCGAGTTTATGTGGCAGAACTGAAGAGCATTTTACAGGTATGTTCACGGTTTATTAATAAATTGTATTTTATTTGAAATATATTTATTCAATATTTATTTGACCCATTATTTTAGTTCTTTTTTGCAACAATTTTCCCATTTAAGTATTAAAACTTTTATTTCGTGACGTTTACAAACTTAGGGTTACAAGGAAGAGATGAAAACTCAGCATGCTAAAGATATCATTCCTGAACACCTGCTTGGCAGGGAAGAAGTTCTCTTTGGCAATATGGATGCCATCTACAACTTTCACAAAGAGTAGGAACATTTAGTACTTATGTCAAATGTAAGTGAGGCAAGGTGATCTTTTAGAAAAGTATTATTTTAGGAATGTGTCCCACTAAATAACAAACCTGGCAATTCCACGCTTGCAGAAGTATTCTAATTACTGCGTCAAAACAATTCTAACTGCCTCCTGAAAGGCAGCGTCCAATGCTAATCTAAGGTCCTTCAACTGTACAACTCTGTGGCATCACAGTCCCGTCCATTTTTATGAAGATACACATGCTAGTTTTAATCTCGTGCTTTTAGGAATTTCATTGTTCTGTCTTTGGAGCTTCTCCTCACTTCTTGAGGTTTAAATAAATAGTTCACAAGTAAGTTACTGTTGAATATAGTTTATTTGGAAGTTAATACAACATCCAAAACTCTCAGTAAATTTTTAAGTTACATGACGAGAAGTCAGGACTTTAGGCCCCAGTTGACAATGCTTCATGGCACTTCTTCTTGATTACTCGATCAGTGTAGGCAGCAATCCATTGGTGGTGATTGCAATGTTTATGGCATACAAGGACAATACTTTCCTAAATAATCGCCATGGCTCACTTTCACTTGCTTTGCAATTGTAAGGCCCATATCATTTTTTAGACTTGTTAACTGAAATCATTCTATTTTTTATTTGATTGTTGCAGTGTATTTCTTCGAGATCTGTTGAACTGCATAAACACACCAGAACTTATTGGACTATGCTTTATACAAAGGGTAAGAAAGCAAATTCTGCCGTAACATAACATTCCAGTAATTTCTTGTAAAATAATTTTTCATATGATATATGCAGCTCGATATTTTTCAACTTACATTTGAAGGTTTATACAATTCAATTCAGTACCCTACAGTCAGCAAATAAATGCCATATGGTAAGGGGGTCGTACCCAATTTCAGGAGATTGCTCCTACGTCAGTAGCGACTTAGCAATCATCGTTAGATTGAGTTTTTATTAAATCAGGAGAATCGCCAGATAGGCTATTCCATTGTCGGATCACAATATTCCAACAAGGCGTTGGTTCGCTGCACCAACAATAAGAAAATGAGTTTTACTTGATGAACAATGAAATGTTTAATATTTAAACGGATATTTTAATATATTGAATAGCACAAATAGCATCGAAAGACCTGTTAAGTGAAATATTTTAGTGCACATTGTTTTAAAAATCATTTGGCGAAAATTCAACTGCATTTAAAATCACATTAGGGAAAGCGATTATTGAAATGTGTATTCTTCTGTAAAATATGGGTGCGAGTCCAGCATTTTCTAATGCAATTGCATCTTTTATTGCAGAAAGATTCCTTCCATAATTTGTACACAGAATATTGTCAAAATAAACCAAAATCAGAAGCACTGCGCAACAACAATGGAGGTGACCAACTTCAATTTTTTAAAGTAAGTTGTAGATAATGGTAATCGTTTGCTGTAAGCTTTGGTGGTAAAATTTGACCAATTAAAAAATTGGTTTTATTTTCATAGGAATGCCAGTCTAAACTTGGCCATAAGCTGCCTTTGAGTGCATATCTTCTCAAACCCGTTCAGCGAATTACCAAATACCAGCTCTTGCTGAAGGCAAGTTTCCCGATCGAACTACTCCATTTTAATATTGTTACGTTAAACATTATCTTAGCAACTCGGTAACACGGGAAAGCAAATAATTAAAGTGGCAAAAATAGCCGTTTAAGTGATTAGAATTTGTATGATACTTTGTTTGGAGAAATGATTAACTGTAACATTTATTCTCTCCAAAATATGGGAGATTACTTTTAGAAAGTAATTTAATGAGGTTTTTTTCTAAACATTTCAGGATTTGCTTAAGTACACAACCAACTGCCAAGGTATGGAGGAACTTCAGGAGGCCGTTGATTGCATGCTCGACGTGTTGAAGTATGTCAACGACAGCATGCACCAGGTCGCAATCACCGGATTTCCGGTAAATCAAGTTTTTGTAACGTGACCTTTAGAAATAATTTGACTATCCGACAGTAGTACAATAGAAAACTAAGAAAACTTGTCCCGACTTCTTGTACAGGGAGTGTTGAGCGCAATGGGACGCCTTCTCATGCAGTGCTCATTCAGTGTTTGGGCTGTGCGAAAAATAGAGCGGCTCAAAGACCTTCGCTTGAACCCGATGCAAAGGCATCTGTTTCTCTACGAGAGGGCAGTCATCTTCTGCAAAAAGTCTGGAAAACATGACGATCGAGCTACCTACTGTTTCAAGCATTGCTTAATGGCAAGTCTTCCTTATCTTTGAAAATCCTTGTTTTCATTATTTTAGTTGCAATTTTTGCAAGCAATATGCTTCTGAAAATCAAATTCCCAACACTTTGAAAGTAATTTTTCCTCATGTGAGTTTCCGGTTTTTCGGACTAACAAATTCCTGTTTTATATGTATAAAGGCAGCACTACACATGCGTTTTTGACGAGTACCGAGTGACTAGGCTACAATTTCCTTCTAGCGTGTATCGTGTATAATCGCCGAATATCGCATGTGTGGCGCTGCCTTATGAAATAACGTTATTTAAAAAAATAAGAGGAAACGATTATTTTAAAATGCTGGTATGCAATGTTTTCATTCACGTGAGACAATCTCTATGCAATACTTTTGCAAATGCATTCATAGTTTTACAGACAAGCTTATTGGCTTTATGACACTCGTGGTTCAGTGTTTTACAATTGAAAAGTTTTACTGCTTCTGTTGACAGATGTCCCAAGTTGGTCTGACGGAAAGCGTGAAAGGATGCAAAAGTGCCGATAGCAGAAAGTTCGAACTATGGACACCGGGCCGAAAGGAAGTTTACGTAATTCAGGCAGCATCGATGGACATCAAGCAAGCCTGGATCAAAGAAATCAAGGGAGTACTCATGGACCAGTTCACCAACATCAAGGTGGAGATTGTTAAGCAGCATTCGGAGAAGTTCCAGACGATTTCTTCACAGATAGGGAAGAAACCTGTCATCAGCAGTGGCGATTCCATATTTAAAAAGTAATTATTAAGATTCGTTTTGCCAAACATGAGTGGGTTTTTAAAAACAAATCTCTGTAAAAAAATTGTCAAACCAACGTAATACAACCTAATCGTGATCATAAATTTCTCGATTTAGGGCGCATCACCGTAGAAGTTGGGATTCCGCCGACTATCGGCACCCGAGGGAGCAGAACGAGCTGGAAGATTGGCCTTGCAGAGTACAACCAAGTAAGAGAAAGGAGAACTTTAACTTTAGCAAACTCGTGGAACGGATGCAGAGCGTGCGACCGCGCTCCAAGTCCATGTCTTCGAAGCAGGGCTCGCACCCCGGACAGCAGAGCCCTGCAATAACACACTACTCTAGCCAGGAGTTGGCAAACCGTGACAAGGATTTCACACTCGACTATGACGAGTGCGACGAGGCCTGGTCTGACCCTGAAGGCTTTTCTAGCTCGGAGAGCGACGACACATTTGGACTGCCCGAGAGCGGCTACGAGGAGGACGAGGGTGGTAGCCACTTGACGCAGCTGGTTGCCCTGGCGGATTACGACGCAGTGGATGGACACGAGGTCACATTGCGTGAAGGAGAAATCGTGGAACTTTTGAAAACGGGTTGTGCCGGGTGGTGGTTCGTGCACATCCTTGGCACCGAAAGCAGTGGATGGGCACCAGCGAGCTTCCTTAAGCTTAACACAAAGTAAGTCTTACGAGTAAATTAATTCATCGAGGGTGTCCACGAGTGTATATTGTGAAATTATTTATTTATTTATTTGCCAAATTTCTCTAGCTTTACTTTTTGCTAATCAAGTTGTCCGAAAATAAAAGTTCCAAAGTTTACTTGGACCTATCCATTAAAATTTTGTAGAATTTTACGTAAATGTGCTCTGTGAGATCTACATGATAATCTGATTGTAAAATTTTTAATATCCGTTTTCATTAATTTATTATTGCAATAACCTGTTTTGATTTCTAATCAAAACCCAAGTAGCATTACTATTATTGGGCTGTTGTGTTCGGACATCTTATTTTGCAAAGCTATGTATATGTGCACCAAGAGCTTTTAGATTTGGCTCCAGGTGATGTGAAATCTTTTTTGCTGACTTGTGATATGTTACAAAAGTGTGAACTACTCAATTGTGTAGAAAAGGTGTGGCGACAAATTAACTAAGACTAATTCCTCCGCAAAGGTAAAATGTGCAATGTTATAATTCCACTGTCATGAAAAGTTAGGCCAAGTTTCAACTATTGTGAGTATTTATCCTAGAACAATGACGTCATTGGCCCGTTAACAGGCAGGTTACAAGCATAAAGTGTCTTCGGGAACATTTGCATAAAAATGTCGAAAGTTTAGCGACATTAAAAAAAAATTCAAATTAACTTTTTTGGGCAAAGTTAAAAACCCTCTGTCAAAGTGGTTCGCTACGTGATTTTTTTGCCAGATATTTAATGAATACTAGAAATTGAAGAGCGGTAACTACCCCAGTGAGTTATATATCTACTCTTTCAATTTAGGATATAGGATGCTGTCAAAAATATTTGATCTTTCATATACAAATCTCTGGCATAGAGTTTATCACCTTAAAATTGTACCATTGTGGGAGAAAGAAAATCAAATAAGCTACATAAATGCTGCCATCCTATAAAATCCGATCACAAATTTGACTCGTGATTACTATGCCAGCACAGTTGAATAAGTGAAGAGCTGGGAAACCAAAAACACAAAGAATGGATCTCGTTCTATACCAAAATGTTACTTTAACCACCATGTCCCTGCACTCTCGGAAGTGCCATACATACAGTACAAGAATTTCTTGATAATCAAATTCAGCTAGAAACTCGTTTAATCCTGCCATAATGCTTAAAATTTCAAACTTTTTCTTCAATAATGCTTCATTGTTGGCTTCTCCGGCATAACCGAGCAATAAAAACTATCCTATCTAAATAAGCATCAATGTGGTCACAAAAAAGTACAACATACTGTACCATGTATTTATTGTTTATTACTTAAACTTCTATGTAATTTGAAAAACGATTCAAATTTAATATTCCGACAGATGTTTGGGATCCACACAATTTTTTTCATTTTTATTATTACCTCGATCCTCACATACAGTGCTCATATGGCGGTAAATGGCTTCGGGCGCTATTAAGTATACCTAATGAATAGGCTAGAGTCTGAGTACCTCGCTGCGCTTCCTCTAAAAATCAATCATGAACAATACGTACTCCTTTCCACTTAATTATCTTCATTCTTGTATTATCCCAGTATCCACACATTAACGATTATCCCAAATGTGTCTGAAATTCATTTCAGACTTTGTTTGAATTCAATAATAAAATATATAAATAATAATTATAAGTGATTACTTATACAGCCCTACAGAACTCGGTCCGTATAGCTGTGTTAAATAATAATTTAACAAGGAAAAGGGTTAAAACCAGTGAAAAAAGCCACAAAACCCCAAAAATAAAAAGTCGACTCTTGACTGGTGAAGAGTCGAATTTTGTCGCTATAATTTCATAGCTAGAAACAGATTATCGAGCAGCAGCTGCATGCCACATGGATAATTTTGTAAAATGGCGAGCTTCCCTTACAGAGCTATTATCTGTTAAATAACGCTACATTGGACCTGCAAAATTTCTCCAGATTTTCAGTTTATTTTAACATTCATGATTTACAAGCGTAAGCGCAATAAATAATCCACTCGTAACTTTGTAAACAGATTCGTAGAGACTTGTTCTTGTCTCGCAGATAATGTTTCTCCTTATCTGAAATCCAAATAAGTTTAACAATTTATTTGATTGTTTTTTTTTTTTATGGATTTTGTTGCTCGACCCATTTTGTGCAATTGTGTTACTAACTCGGAAGGATTATTGTTGAAAGTCGAAACTTTCAATTTTTGAGTTAGCACAGTGCGAATCTTAAAACCTGCAATATGTTTTTGTGATTATTTGGAAACCAAAGCTGTTAAACGGCGTCCTACAACTTGATGTCAACTTATTTAAGAGCATATTGTTAATAAACTGTTAATATTAAAAGTTGCCTTAAAACTTCAATTTATTGCAACATAAAATCTTCTTGGATCCAAAATGTTATCAGTCCATTTAGAAAAATACAGTTACTTATTTTTGATAAACTTATAGAATTCTTAGATATCTGATTAAAATTTCACTAGGTCCCACATTGTAAAGGCGGCGCCACATGTACATGCGGTATTCGGCGAGTGTGGAATATTCGTCTATTTCTCGAGTCTTTTGCCGTATTGGCGAGTACCCGATAGCCACTTGATACTCGACAAATACCGCATGTGTGGTACGGCCTTTAGATGGAAATATAGACACTGAATTGTGTCTCATTTTCTTGAACAGGATTAGTGATGACAATATTTTAGTTTTTATGTAAAATAACACTTACTTTTATCGTTGCGTGAACACAAACATTATTTTGGCTGAGAGAGCATCTTGTTCCATTGCTCAGGTGTGTATGTTTTTTGTGTTAGGGCATGAATTGTCTTCATTTCTTCTTCCAGAATACTGTTGACCAACCTGTTTTATATTCACATATAGTACTTCAAAATAGGAACTTCAAGAAGAAACAACAAATGGTTGCAGTTATAGCTACCTCTGTCTATCTAGCAGTGATTTCCCTTCAAATTTTGGTGAAACGACAACAACCTCAAATTTAGCACCACATCCATCGGACATATCTTCCACTTTCTGAAATAATAGGTATAACTGTTGAAACAAATCATTCATCATAGTATTCTTTTCCAACAGTGAGCAGGAAGAACTACTGTTTGATAGAGTTCATCCCGAGCGGCAAGAATTCGGAGTCTTAACTGTTTAACATCACGAATCTTAGTTTGGTACTCTTTTTGCACCAAATTACTCCAGATATTGTATTGTAGGACTTGTGTTCCAGCAAGAAGGTGCACCGGCACACACCGCTCGAGAAACTGTTCAACTTCTCCATGGAGAGACTCCAGATTTTATAGCACCAACTCTTTGGCAACCTATTAACCCAGATTTGAACCCCGTGGATTATTCCATCTGAGAGAATTTGGTGCAAAAGGTGTACCGAACAAAGAGATGCCGAATTCGATCAGCCTGCTCGGGACTTGATCAAACAGCTTCCGGGCATGTGTTGCAGCTGATGGAGGACACTTTGAGTACAATTTGAAATAGCTGATTTCTTCGTATGTTTGTTACCTATATTGGTGCGAAATTGGAATTACTTTGATTAACTTTCATTTTTTTTTTTTTTTGCCACCCTGTATAGACCCTTAAGATTTGAGATGTAGGAATGGCCGTAAGTCTAGATATTTTCACATGGTTAAGTACGTCTTAACT
>JAQGBW010006582.1:0-10437 GCA_034698625.1 Julus scanicus
TCCATTTATTCCAAAGCGGCCATCTTGGAAATGCTAATGCTAAATTCATAACTCGCCTCTAGCAAAATGGGACTACACTGGCACTACAGTAACAACTTTTCCAAATAAAAAATAATAAACAATCTTTGAGATAACAAATAATTAAAAATAATGCATTTTTTAATGCAGCAAACTGAACATACAAATAAAGTAATTTTATAAAACTAGTATAACCGCATTTAAACATTGTTTTCAGCATTCTTAGCATCCGTTTTTACAAGCAAGTTTATAGCATTGCTTGTCCAAGATGGTCGCTTTTAGAGTAAAGATACTGCCATGTTGGAAATTGGAAATGTTATGCTACCAACTGATAGATAAATTTAGCATTGCTTGTCCAAGATGGTCGCTTTCAGAGTGAAATAATGCTGCCATTGCCATGTTGGAAATGTTATGCTACCAGCTGATAGATAAATTTAGCATTGATTGTCCAAGATGGCATGGGCGGACGGGGCCTATGAAGCCCGGGTGGCATTATGACTTTAAGGGCCTGCCGTGGCCTAGGGCCGGGCCAGGGGGAAAGAGAGGAGGGCAAGGCCAAAAAATTTGCATTTTTAGCATAGAAAAATTGCGTTTTTAACTTAAAAAAATTGCGTTTTTACAAAAGAAAATTTGCATTTTTAAAGTAGAAAAATTGCGTTTTTACCAAAGAAAATTTGCATTTTTACCATAGAAAATTTGCGTTTTTAATGTAGATAAATTGCGTTTTTACCACACAAAAAAATTGCGTTTTTAACGAAGAAAAATTGCGTTTTTACAAAAAAAAAATTGTATTTTTAGCATAGAAAAATTGCGTTTTTACTAAATAAAATTTGCATTTTTAATGTAGATAAATTGCGTTTTTAAGGTAGAAAAATTGCGTTTTTACCTTAAAAAATTTGCGTTTTTACCAAAGAAAATTTGCGTTTTTAACGTAGAAAAATTACGTTTCCACAACAGAAAATTTTCATTTTTACCATAGAAAAAACGCAAAAATTTTCAACATTGCGTTTTTACTTTAAAAAATTTGCTTTTTTAACGTAGAAAAATTACGTTTTCACAACAGAAAATTTTCATTTTTACCATAAAAAAAATTGCGTTTTTACCTAAGAAAAATTGCGTTTTTACCTAAGAAAATTTGCGTTTTTACTAAAGAAAAATTGCATTTTTCAGTTATGACCATTCCAAAACGCAATTTTCAACATTTAAAATAATTGTTACACATAATCCGGAGGCCCGGGTCCCTAAAAATCCCGGGCCTGGGGTATTTCCCTCCCTTTATCTCTTGTCAGGCCTGTTCCCCACTACACAGGGAATGCGGCTGGTTTCAACAGAGCAACTATTTACATATTAGGGGCCACTGGGAGGCCCGCGCAGGCTAGGGCCCGGGTGGCAAACGCCACCCTGACTATATATATATGGCCAGTCCGCCCCTGCATATAGCGCTCCTACCAAAGACTATACGATGACGTGTATCCCCACGTGTTTTCTACATTTTTCAGACCAGTTATAAAAACCACGTGATTCCATTGCTAAGGCCCTGCTAAGAATGCATACAATTATGACCTATATATACAACTGACTTTATTATCGTTTTGTGTTTGATCAACACAATCAGGGCTCCCCCCCAGACCTGAAATAGAAGGGAAAATTTGTTTTGAAAGTCAGCAAAACTCACCATATAAATATTTCACTTACATTTACATATAAATATAATACATTTAAATATAAAACTATTAGCTAAGTTAGTCGAAAACTATACATGGCATTATAAGCACATTTCATGCTGAACATATCAGACATGCACGCCTATTTTTACTATACATTTTTCTTATTCTTAAACTTACTTTCGAGGTACTAAAAATTCTTGTACATTTTTTAATTTAAATATTATACACAGCCATACCTTGCTTTATGGGGACGTTCATAAATTATGTAACGCATCTAGAGGGGAGGGGGTTGTTGTAGTAAATAGGCTAGGTGTGCAGATTAAGACAAAGCGGCTTTAGTTGTGGATCCTCATAAACTCCACTCTTACCAAATTGTGGCTAGATTAAGAATTCTGTTCTGGGAGAGTTGTCATTTTATCAAATAAATACACAAACAGTGGATCATGTGCATGGAAATATATTTCATGTTATATTTCTTAAGTCTGAATACTCTCACAAATAAAGTCATAAATAACAATAGCTCAAATTTGGACAAACCTAGGATTTTGAACAATCTTTAAGTCTCTATGAGGAGTGATACATAATTACAGAAACCTTTAACAGCTATTTGCCAGTTCCCTAAGAATTGCCCCATATTTAATCCATAGCCAATAGGTGTATAGTGTATTCATCCATAGTGTGTATAGGGCAAAAATGATTACTTTTTCACTTAAATCTCGTATACCCTGGTGAAAAAAGCAATAGAAACCAATAGATTTCTATTTGTTTCTATTGTTTTTGGACACTTTATTGGTTTTAATTGTTTTCTATGGTTCCTGTATTGACTTCTATTAGCTTCTATTGACTTCTATGGAAGTCAGCTAAGCCATATATGGCTTAGCTGACTGAACAATAGAAAACCATAGAAAACAATTGAAACCAATAAAACCAATAGAAAAAAACAACGATCCAAATAGCAATAGAAATCTATAGTTTCTTTTTACCAGGGTATTTAGAAATGTAATTTTTTTTCTTTAGGTTAAAGGAGGATGAGGGGGGTTCCTGCTTGTTACGTAACACAGTGGGGGAGGGGGTCAGAGAAATGTGACATAGCATGACAAGGGGGAAGGGGGGGTTACGTAATTTATGGGTGCTCCTTATGGCCTATAGATACATTTCGAAAAAGTTAGCTATATAACGAATCAAATCTTTCCGCATTATGATTTTCATTTTTTCCCTTCTTAAACGAAATAAAACTCATAAGTTGTTGTAGTGTTAGCCAAATTACTACCTTATTAGTGTAAATTTGGGTAATTTATCACATTTTTTGGCCACTTTTTTAATTACAGCGTTTTTTTTTTAGCCGTACATGTATCAAAGCATTTTTGGGCGGTATATCTAAACAGTGCCATGCATAATTAAAACAGGCTGTATAACGAGGTATAGGTGTACTGATTATTATAAATACTGAATTTAATTTAAATATTACAGGACAAAGCCCATCACGCCCTTTTTAAGAGCAGTTGGGTTATTTCATGTTTATTTTTTGTTAGTACACAAGGTAGCTTCTCAATTCCTTGTTATGTTAGGAATACCTTAAGTTGGCCCTTACTGGAGATGCTAAACCTGACATTAATGAGACACTATGAGTTGTTAGTCATTCGAAAATTGGTCAAACATTGGTGGCGGGCTGACCGGGGATGCATGGCAGCATGTTGGGCGGTTACTAGGATGGTGGCAATGTACGGTATAGTAGCCACACGGTATAGGTAAATTAGGCTCAATATTTGTTAGTATGGATGGAAACAGCATTGTGGAAAACAAGTTTGGTATTAGAAGATTTGAGTTTGGATGCAGTTATGGTTGAAACAGGAAAAAAGGAGGTAGTGCTAATCTTAGGGGCGGAAGTTACAAAGGGAGCAGGGGTCGTTAGGGGAAATTACTGTGGCCTGCTGATGCATGTAATAACATTGTTTGTGTAGGTGCGCATTTGCAAAATTAATTTCTTAAGAAAAAAGGGATGTTTAGACAGAGATATGGTTGCAAGGAATGCGTGAGAAGGTTTAAGTTTGAATAAGGACGTTAAATTTAGCTATTTCTTTAATTATAAAAAATATGTAAGCGATAAAGAATATATTACAAGAGTCATCGCACAATTAATATCCGCCTGTCGTTTTTTAATCGGTTCGAAATTAGCTAAATTTTTAATAGGCAAGTGTGTGGTATAAACTTGTTAACTTTATAATAACTGGTTACACACTACATCAATAAGACACCTTAGCTTCACTACAACACATATACACTATAACCATGGTGGTTCACTACAAGCAACACACAAATTGCAACCGACACTTAGCACAGTGTGACACGTGAGTGTGAGACTGAATGCCTAAATATGCCAGTCATCCATGGCATAAGCATATACCAACAATTCTAACTACCCCTAATACCCTGTCTCCTCTTGCACATTTGGAACTTGTTTGGATCTAGATTCTCAGTTGGATGCAGTTGAATAGCAATGGAGCCAGTCACATCCAGTTGGAACTTTGTTCACAACCTAGTCGGTTTTCGTCTGCTCCAACCATGTTCCCTAAACTCGGTTGGATGTAAAAAAATAGCAGAAAACCCAGTAAATGACGTCAGAGCATGTGTTGCTAGGAATTTTTCCCGTAAAAGTTCCCTACATTTTTCTTGGGATGGGAAAACTGGTCCTCTTGCGCATTTTGGATAGTCTGCTACGTTAATCACACATGGAAATGAGCCACAGTGAGTAATTTAAAAGCATTTTCGATATTTTATGTGTATTCTTGAATAGGGAAAATTAAGGAAGATTGGGGTGCAACACTGTTTGACGTCATTGCATTCCAACAATGCAGTGCACATTCAACAAATGGTTTTACCGTATAGTGGAGCACAATGGAGACAGGTCAGTTGAACCATCAACTTTCTCAGTGTTTCCAACTGAGCATGCACATCCAACTGAGTTGGCTGTGAAAGTGAAGACAGGGTATTAAGCAATCAAGTTTGTACAACTGGTCACATACCATAACTCCCCCACGCAAGGCCAAATTCCATAAACCAAAAACGATCATAACGGTGACAAAGGTCACAACAATAATTAAATAATTAAGCAAATCCTACACATGATTATCAACTAATTCAAAGGTCACAACAATAATTAAATAATTAATAACAACAATTAACAACCAGTTATCTAACAACATGCATAAGGTCACAAATATGACAATTGAATGTATCATGGTGGAAGGGAAGGAACATAGGAGATGAGTGAAGAATTTGGTTTCATTTGTTTGGCTAGATCCACAAGTGACCTGGATGGGCCAGTTGCCCCACTACAAGTTGCTAGCCTTAGCCTTGACCGATTAGATGCCTCGTTCCAGGAGGGAAAAGGCGAAATTAGTGCGTTCCTTTCTCGTGGTACTGATCCGTAACATCTGAAGCGGAAGGGTTTGCTCTCTAGGGTTTGCCCTCTAGAAACGAATAAGCATATGACTAAAATCAGAGGTGTAGAGGAGGCTTGTGGTTTTTGTGGGGATGAGACTGGGGCTATTCCACATGTGTTCTTCACCTGCTCAGCTCAAGTAGACTTCAGAAGGGGAAGGGAAACTGCACCTATAGAAGAATGGCTGGGATTTATGGAAGAGGGAACCTAGCTTTGGGAGGCCATTAATTCAGCCTAATACCAGCTCATGAGGTGGTATGGATTAAAACATTAAGCCAAACAAGCAGACCCTGTAGATCTTAGAGTGCAGCGAGGATGACATGCAACGTGCATGTCATCCTGGCTGCACACCACTGGAGAAAGTGGTCTGACGGAGCAAAAAGTAGAGTAGTATGGTTATCGCTTCATGCATGTGCCATAGTAGCACCTCCTTCTATGGACACCTGTCTTAAAAGGTTAGCTACTCAATTAGAATCAGAATACACAACTAAAGGAAATATATGTCACTGATGTGAGTTAAGGTTCGCATGAAAGGATGAGGGTTGTAAGGCTTATTACGCATGTTAGCATTTCAATCATACTTAAAATATTTATTAAGAGAAGTTTAGGAGTGTTGGGCTGCTGCCAGTGACAAATGGTAGCCATGTACTGGGCCTGGAACATTGAACACTGCCAGAGTGCATGCTAAATCAGAATATGAGTGACATTAGGAGCGAATGACTATACATCGGTGGAGGCCTTAAGGTGTATTTTGGCTGGTGCGTCCTGCGACTGCGGCTCTTGTCTGCGGTCAATCGCTGCGGCATGTTGCCGAAATCGGTGTTTATATTAATATGATGGTGAAGCAAGGTGGCTGTCTGTTGCACAATCAAGGAGTGCGGATGTGGCTCATTAGTGATTCGCCACACACGCGGGACGCGCCAGCCAAAATACACAGGGGTACATGAGATGGTAAGGTTTTGTGGCACGGGAGATGATGAGCAAACTCCTATGCTAGGGAAGGCACTACCAGCACTGCAGGTGTACGAGTTGATGATTGACCTCGGATGGAGTACGCGGTGGTTTCGGTGGCGAAAACTCGGGATTGATGTATTTGATAAACGGTCGTAGGGGAAAACAGAAAACTCGGTTAAAATATGGTAAACAAGTAATACCGTGCTAAATAGAGGGCAGGAAGGACAAAATGGGTAGAGAAGGATTATTTGACAACTCGATGGGTAGTTCCCTACTGTTCAAAGCTAGAGCAGGGTCATTGGAGACCAATATAAGAGGGTGTCTAAATTCAGACCAGTGGAAGAAGAATGAAACCTGTGTGGGGATGGAGTGGAGGATTTTATGCATGTGCTTTGCACACTCCAGGCCCTGAATGATTATCACAAGGGGATGGAGAATGCAACAGCGGAGGAGTGACTTGGTTTTGAATGTGGTGAGGGTCAAAAGCAAAAAGTCACTACCAAGTGCTTACTTGGTAAGGGGTTTGTGCTGAAATGTCAGTGAGGTAAAGGGCTGGAGCAGGGTTCAGTGTAGTGTATGTCTCAAAAACACCGTAGCGACTCCTTAAGAGTACCTGTGTCGCTTAACTTGCGCGAAAGTTTTGTAGGCTTTTTTAACTTTCTTTTTCAACTTTGAAAGTTTCAATGTCGTTTTAACTTTTATGGATGTTCCTCGCATTTTTGTTTCATGGAAATTTCAACTTTTAAAATATCCCGTGTCCATTTTGAAAATGCTGTGCATTAGTAATTATGAAATGGGAGGGCGTTTTAAATTTTGGATTTAGTTGTTTATTGAGGAGGCAGCGTGCAATTAGTGCCACATATTTTATGTTTTAATAAACGCTTTTGGCACCCGAGAGAAAGTTAAATGTCTCAAAAAGCACACATCATTGAGAGTCCATTTTTCCCTCCCTCGTAATAACTCTCAGAATGTGTTTCTCCACGGAGGAGGAGGAGGAGGAGGAGGAGGTTGATCACCCTCGTGGATAAAACGACGACGACGACGACCTTAAGCAGCATTTTCATAAATAACTTACAAAATATCCTACAAAATTCAAGAAATGCTCTACAGAAAGTCTACAAATTAAACTTATAGTAGTTTCAGCATGAATCTAAGAAACCTCAGAAGCAAATTTCAATTACTTTAATCACTACAAATAAGTAAAAATTCTTGAAAATTTCTGATAAATTTTAATAATTTGTGATACAAACTCCTGTAAATTAGTTCCAGTTCCACCAAGGGGAAATTTTCAAGCACTGTAATAAATGTCGTTGAAAGAATGAAAATTCCTGAAAATTCCAGATAAATTTCAAAAATTTTTGATACATACTTCTGCAAATGAGTTCCAGTTCCACCAAAGGGGAAAATTTAAAGCACTGTTATCAATGAGTGGAAATTCCTGAAAATTCCAGATAAATTTCAACAATTTTTGATACAAACTCCTGCAAATGAGTTCCAGTTCCACCAAAGAGGAAAATTTAAAACACTTTTATAAATGTCTTTCAAAGAGTCGAAATTCTTGAAAATTCCAGATAAATTTCAACAATTTTTGATACAAACTCCTGCAAATGAGTTCCAGTTCCACCAAATAGAAAATTTCACGCACTTTTATAAATGTCTTTCAAATAGTAGAAATTCTTGAAAATTTTAGATAAATTTCAACAATCTCTAATTCAAACTTCTGCAAATGAGTTCCAGTTCCACCAAGGGTAAAATTTCAAGCACTGTACTCAATGTCTTTCAAATAGTAGAAATTCTTGAAAATTTCAGATAAATTTCAATAATTTGTGATGCAAACTAATGCAAATGAGTTCCAGTTCCACCAAAGGAAAAACATTTCAAGCACTTTTATAAATGTCTTTCAAAGAGATGAAATTCTTGAAAATTTCAGATAAATTTCAACAATTTTTGATGCAAACTCCTGCAAATGAGTTACAGTCCCACCAAGGGTCAAATTTCAAGCACTTTTATCAATGAGTGGAAATTCTTGAAAATTTCAGATAAATTTCAGTAATTTCAGACTGAAATTTCACCCTAAAAATCCTAATTCTATCATGAGTTCTATTAAAAATGTTGTTTGTTACAGTTTAAGGTTAGTGAAGTGTAAACTTTAATGTTTCACACTGATAAACGCATGGTCAAACGTCAAAATGTCAAATTGTAAAAAGGCTTATCTTTTGTACTGTCTTCATACTTTAACTTACTGTACTGTCTTCTCGAGTGTTGCTACTTTGTCACGATACATCGTTAAATTAAACGTTAAATATGAAACTGAGATTAGTTGATATATGTAGGCCAAGGGTTTATTGGAAAAAAAAGGTTAAAAAAGCACTAGACCATGCGAACATTTGGGTTTGTACCACTATGTCAAGTTCTAAATACTGTTTTTTTTTTTGTTTTTTGTTTTTTCATTTTGGGTCAGTACAGATATAACGTTTCATATGTTCATTAAACAATTGTTTGGCTTTTTTTTGTTCCGTGACAACCAATTTTGTTGGAAGGAGAAGTTTATTGTTTTGGGGCAAAAAGTTGATTATGAATGTTTGTAGAAAGTGAATGTTGTTGTATTTTTTTATTCAATTTTTGGTTGATTTGAAGTGGTCATGCAAGGTTTAACTTTATTTTTAAGAGTTTTATTCACCTGGAATCCATGGGGGGCATCAGCGATGACTGGCCATGTGTTCAAAATTTCAAGGGGCTATGGGTGACCTTTAAACTTTTATTCAACGTTGATTTTTTGTGTAGTTTGGTTAACTTTTGTTTTCGAAATAACATTGTATTTTTATATGAAACTCTGTATTTATTTGAATTTAAAAATCTCCATCATCGAGCGGTTGCGATATTATACGAGGGATGTCCCGAAACTAAGTTTCGCGGGGCATTTGTTCATAAACTGCTTATCCGATCGAAAAAAACGGAAATATAAATTTTAAAAAGGAGACCTTTCTCTATTTTTCAACATAGTCCCCGAGCCGATTGATGCGTTTGTCCCACCATGACAAGCTTCGAATTGGCCGGGCAGCACTGCTCAGGATGTTAGGTACAGATTTTGATGAAATTGTATATTTTAGAACTTCATGAGTACATCAAAGCACGTGCAAAAAAATATTACAATTGCATGACTGTATCAAAAGATAAAGCGTTTCAAAATCTATGCAAATTTGCCAAAACACCCTATGGCATCTTACTTCCAAGACGCCCCTGCACAAGCAGGTGAATCTCCCTACCTGTTGCTTTTGTCACCTTAGGTCCTCAGGATCCTTTAAGGCAATGCTTACACAATGTAAAAGCACTATGAATACTAAGTGTGGCCGTTGCGAGGCGACCTTTCTCAATTTTTCAACCTAGTCCGCGAGCCGATCGATGCACTCGTACCACCGTGACACCAGTTTCTGTGTACCAACGTTGTAAAATGTGTGGTTGGCAATGACCAACTGCATTGTCTCTCTTGAAGGACTGCCCACCAAGATACAGCTTCATGGGCCCGAACAGGTAAAAATCACGGACTTTCCCGAGGTTTTAAAAATTCAAGTACCTTTGGGACTGGGGACACATTTCTTCCGGTGTCCATTTCCCTTTCACTGACCTCTAAAGCTCAATTAAATAGAAAATTTAAAAACTAAAAAATGCCATCATCTAAGACCGACTGTGAGTTGCTTTACGAGGTTAGGCCAAAACCGGACCTTGGCCGAACATCTTTTGACAAATTCAGCCGATAACGCGACTGAAACCTTTAGAATATGTAAAAAAATATACTTAAGTCACCTAGGAATGCACATAAATGTGTTACATTTAAATATAATTATTCTAGCAAATAATGAAAATAATATCTAAATTGAGATCATTGAGTCGGCTGACACTGACACGGCAGTCGGCAAGTTCGGCGAGCAGACGAAACCTAACATACATTCGGCTGAAACCGACATTTTGGACACTCGGTCTCAGTCAAACCATAATGAGGGGTATTTGAGTTTACTATTGATAGTAGAGAGATAAGGAGGCCCTGTGCAGGGTATGGAGAATGGAGTGAGGGGATTTGGAACTGGTGAGTATTATTGCTTGATCAAGGCAGTCAAATGCCAGATGGGTCCAGTCTGCATTGTTGCTGGTGCATAGTTGGCATTCGTTATTTGGGTTTAGTGTTAAGGTGTATTTTGGCTGGCGCAATTCATGACTGTGGCTCGCGTGTGTGGCGAATTGCTGGGGCCAGTCGCCGAAATCGGTGTTTGTGTTAACACGACTAATGCCTGATTCCCACTTGGCCGAAAACCGAGAACCGACGCGGCTGACGTCAGAATCTCGGTTGCCGAAAACTGG
>JAQGBW010006583.1:0-10437 GCA_034698625.1 Julus scanicus
ACCTCGGGAGGAATGCTGGTCAGCCTGAGAATGTCAGGCAGGCCACAACCTTCGACCTAGGAATTCGGGCGCCAACATCTTGACCCCGAATTCCACAGTTGGCACAACTTTGTCTGCCAACCAGCAACCAATTGTTGGCACACGTATGTTGGCCCAACGTTGGCTCAACGTCGGGTGGCAACCATTGGCAAAAGCTTAGCAATGTTATGTTGGCCCAACATTAACTCAATGTCGGGTGGCAATCGTTGGCAAACGCTAAGCAATGTTATATTGGCCCAACATTGTCTGCCAACCAGTGGCCAATTGTTGGCACTTGTATGTTAGCCCAACGTTGGCTCAACATCGGGTGGCAAACGTTAGAAAAAGCTTAGCAATGTTATGTTGGCCCAACGTTGGCTCAACGTCGGGTGGCAACCGTTGGCAAAAGCTTAGCAAAGTTATGTTAGCCTAAAGTTGGCTCAACGTCGGATGGCAACCGTTGGCAAAAGCTTAGCAAAGTTATGTTGGCCCAATGTTGTCATCCGACCAGCGGCCAATTGTTGGCAAACGTATGTTGGCCCAACGTTGGCTCAACATCGGGTCAATGGTAGTGTTGTAATGCTTTGTGCAATTACCCTATTTTATACCCCTCTATAGTAACTAATACTGTTTTTGAAATGCTTAAAGTTATTTTTTATTTTGAAAGAAAACCCATTTCTTTCATGCATTACCTCTTCCTTACTTCCATCAAACTCAAGCTGACCCAATGGCTTAGAAGTAAGATGCTAGTTTGCCATGCCTATAGTCAGTGTTTCAAAGCCCTCTTGCTGTATGTATTTTTAAGCTTTTTTTTGTATTTATACATGTTCTTCTATGTATGTATGCATGGTAAAAATAATCTGACGTCATTATTCATGGTTTTATTAGTGATTTAATTAAAAAAGTTGAATATGTGAATTTTCCGCCTAATTTATAGACGGGTCAATGTTGGCCCAACATTGGCCCTATATTTTTGAAAACATTCAGCCAACATAATTTAGCAGCCAATGTTGGCCCAACATAAAAATGCCCCATGATGCAATGTTCGCCAAACATATAGGGCTAATGTTGGGCCAATGTTGGCATGCTAACCTAATTATGTTGGCCCAATGTTGGCATGCCAACCTTATTATTTTGGCTCAATGTTAGCACAACGTATAGGGCCAATGTTGGGCCAACATAATTTGGTTGGTATTTCAGCATTTACCCAACATTGGCCCAAAATTGGCCCTTTATGTTGGGCTAACATTACACAATGGAGCAACCTTATGTAGGCCCATCATTGGTTTACCAACATTGGGCCAATATAATTTGGTTGGCAGACCAACATTGCCCCATTATTGGCCCAACATTTTTGTGTTACCTAGCTGGGTATACAGATTGAATTATTTATGAAAATCAAATGCAATCAAATAAGTGCATCTTCGTTTCAAATGCCAGGAATATATTTCGATATTTCAACATCATATATACAGGTACTGGTTTCCTAAATATATTTGTAGAGCCGTTTGAAAACGAAATCAATTTCGTTAAATTTTATATGAATTGCGAAAGTATCAAGTGGATGTTGCGAATTTGGAATCAATCAGCATCTCATGAATAATCATGAAATATCTCATTAACTCTATATCATGAATAATGTAATGCAATTTCATGAAGTCATAAACAAATACTTTATGATTATTACATTGTCAAAAATACAATACTTACTCATGACTTACATGATCGAGAAATTTGTTTCATCAAATAACGATTTATTCTTGTCGAAACGTCTAATCGCATTAACTTACTTTTTGAGTTATTCTCTTGTATTGATTATTTAATAGAAATTTTAATTTAAAAAAAAAAAACATATGTATGGATGTTTTCAATTTTTGAAGATTGTACAAAACAATTTTTATAAAATTTCATCCGTTTGAAATTATCAAATGTTAGGTAACATTGAAGTTTAACAAGTCTCTAAAAACATGTGATTTACAAATACTAGAAAATATTAATAATTTCCTGGTAATTGGAGAAGTTTGTAAATTATATGGTGGAGTAATTGTAATGGTTGATAATTTCAAACAATCCAAACAAAATCCAATTAATAACTTGGGACCCTTAGCTTCCTATTTGGCAGCTATATGTGTGCATGTCTGCTGATGAACCAGACTAAACTCATAACCTGTTTGTTACCAAAAATATGCATTTAGACAGGTTCTACTGTACATGAATTTTTATGTCATGTCACTGCAGTGCAGCATTGTGCTGCAGCGTAGCTACAATTTGAGTTTTCTTTTTCTTCAATTGCCAATGAAGACAAAAACAGTTGGTTTCATACAAACAGCCCATGTACTTTCTTTTCCTAATTTGACATTTTGTCCGAAGTGTTACAGATCCCAAGTTATTATTTGGATTTCCGTCAACAAATGGTCGTAATTAAAATCTAACAACATCAGTGGAAAGAGCACACATGACTTTCTATTTAATTCTATTAACAGAATTTTCATAACTATAAGATTTCGGAAAAACAAAGTGGGGTGGCGATTAATTCAGGTTCAATTTAATGAAATTTTTTCCAAAAACATACGTGAAAATATTTTCTGTTTAACAAATAGTTTATTATGCATGCTATCTTTAAAAAAACTGGCAAAAATGATATACAGCCTTTGTCAAAATTGTGAGGCACCCCGGAAAGTCATGCATATTTTGAGAAGTAAACAGTACCCTGGATTGCAAACTGCTTAGATATTTATTTTAATGTCATTACATTGCAAATTTAGTATTTCATCACTCCTCCATTGGATCTTATCACTGAAGCTACCCTTTGTGGCATACTTATCCTACTGAAACCAAACTGTTCCTTGAGCATTATGCCCAAATATTTTCATAATCAAGGCTCTAAAACAGAAGCTAACATGTTAGTATATGTCATCGAGTTCATCCTGCCATCGCTCACAAACGGTTCTCTGGCACCTGTTGTAGCACTACATCTCCATATCTTCACGCTACCGCCTCCATGTTTTACAGTAGGGACAATACATTCAGGACAGTACTCTTCTCCTGGTCAGCGTTTCACATAAATGCCTCCAGGAGTACCGAAAAGCAATTGACATTACATGAAAATTAAGCTACTCGTTTTCCTCATCAAATCTATTCTTTTACCAAATTGGACACAATTTAACGAATGAAACTTTAGCAAAAACTTTTTTCAGATAGATAAATTCTACAAAAAAATCACATGCACGATCAAAATTTAGCGTCCAAAACTTTCCGCCCCTCAAATCCATTCAAATCCCACAATAAAAAAACTCAATCCGATCAAAAATCTCAAAATTTTCATTTCAAAAAAAGCTTACCCGAGGTGACACCGAAGGAGGCAAACAAAGACAATAACGTCCCCTTCTTCCTACAGAGCCTTGGAAGGGTCATTTTTCTATCCACGACGCAGTAGGATTCGCACTACTGACCAGCTGAGGCCATCTGTTGGGCATTAATTCAAATCCATCCCGCCTAATAGCAAGTACCCGATTTTTCTTCTTAGGGCAAAATTTTTTCATATTTACAACATGTCCAATCGAAATTAAAGGTGTCCCTCTCCGATTATCACGAAAAGCATAATTCGATTCCGAAATCTTTTCCACAATTTGATATGGGCCATGATAGGGCAGTTTGAACTTCCCCTGGTTCAACCTAGCTGGGGCCAAATCCCTAATTAGGACCCAATTACCCACTACAAACTGCACTGAAAACATTATAAGGGCCTTCCCTTATGGGTCTAATCAAACCTAACTTTCTGCTGATCCCAGGTCTCTACCAGGGCTTCCACTGCCCTTACTCTACGCTCTTGCACGGGCCTCAATGACTTCACTATCAGAAGCAGACCCACGCAATCATGTGAATCTTGGAAGGAATCCATGCATCAACTCGAAAGGCGACGCCTGCAACAACGCCTGTGTTTCAAAATTATATGCCGCCACCGCTCTCGTCAATGCCACGGTCCACTCTTCTTCATTTTTTCCCAGGTGCTGTTACCCGGACCATAGTAAGAATGGTCTGTATCATTCTTTCTGCAATCCATCCGCCTTCAGGTGATAAGGCGTTGACGCCCTATGTTTAATGCCATTCTCCTCAAAAAATTTCTGCACCCTACAGCTTAACCCCTGGTAACACAAAAATGTTTGGTCAATTTTATAGCAATGTTGGTAAACCAACGTTGGGCCTACATAGGATTGCTCCATTGTGTAATGTTGGCCCTACATAAAGGGCCAATGTAAGGCCAACGTTGGGCCAATTCTAACATACCAACCAAATTATGTTGGCCCAACATTGGCCCTATATGTTGTGCTAATATTGGGCCAACATAATTAGGTTGGCATGCCAACATTCGGCCAACACAATTAGGTTGGCATGCCAACATTGGCCCAATGTCAACCCTTCATGTTAGGGGAACATTGCATCATAAGGCATTTTTATGTTGGGCCAACATCAACTACTAAATTGTGTTGACTGAATGTTTTTAAAAATATAGGGCCAATGTTAGGCCAACATTGACCCATCACCATTTGGTTGTTTGAGATTAAACTGCCTCAACCCAAGAAAGGCCAATGTTAAGAATACATTGCTTTGCCAACGTAAATACATTGGCACTACGTTGGCAGCCAATGTTGAGTCAATGTATAAAAATGTGTATAAATTAGGCAGTAAACTCAAATATTCAAATTTTTAGTTAAATCATTTATAAAACCATGAATAATGACATCACATCATTTTTACCATGCATACATACATAGATAAAGATATATAAATACAATAAATAGCTTAAAAATACATACAGCAAGAGGGTTTTGAACCACTGAACATATTTTAGGCAAACCAGCATCTTACCTCTAAACCATTGGGTCAGCTTGAGTTTTATGGAAGTAAGGAAGAGGTAATGATGAAAGAAAGGATGTTTTCCTTCAAAATAAAAAATAACTTTATGCATACCAAAAACAGTATTAGTTACTATAGAGGGGAATAAAACAGGGCAATTACACAAAGCATTACAACACTAGCATTTACATGACGTTTAGCCAGCATTGGGCCAACATACGTTTGCCAACAATTGGCCGCTGGTTGGCAGTCAACATTGGCCTAATATAACTTTGCTAAGCTTTTGCCAATGGTTGCCACCCGACGTTGAGCCAACATTGGGCGAACATAACTTTGCTAAGCTTTTTCCAAAGGTTGCCACCCGACGTTGAGTAAACGTTAGGCCAACATATGTGTGCCAACAATTGGCCGCTGGTTAGCAGACAACATTGGGCCAACATAACTTTGCTAAGCTTTTGCCAATGGTTGCCACCCGACATTGAGCCAACGTTTGGCCAACATAACATTGCTAAGCTTTTGCTAACGGTTGCCACTTGACGTTAAGCGAACGTTGGACCAACATACGTGTGCCAACAATTGGCCGCTGGTTGACAGACAACGTTGGGCCAACATAACATTGCTAAGCTTTTGCCAACGGTTGCCACCTGACGTTGAGCTAACGTTTGGTCAACATAACATTGCTAAGCATTTGCCAACGGTGGCTACCCGATGTTCAGCTAACATTGGGCCAACATACGTTTGCCTATGCTAACCCTTTGCCAATGGTGCCAACGGTTGCCACCCGACGTTAAGCGAACGTTGGACAAACATACGTGTGCCAACAATTGGCCGCTGGTTGACAGACAACGTTGGGCCAACATAACATTGCTAAGCTTTTGCCAACGGTTGCCACCTGACGTTGAGCCAACGTTTGGCCAACATAACATTGCTAAGCATTTGCCAACGGTGGCTACCCGATGTTCAGCTAACATTGGGCCAACATACGTTTGCCAATGTGAACTTTTTGCCAATGGTGCCAACCACTACCCAACATTTGTCTAACATTGAGTGTTACTTGGGATTGAGATGTTCCACTATCGGATATCAATTTCTTCGTTACCCCAAATCTATTAAACAGTCCAAAAAAACCTTGATTGCCACCGCGTTAGCCAGCTTAAGCGGTGCAACCATACAAAATCTAGTAGCATTATCAACTGCCACCAGCCAATATACACATTTTCCCACAGTTGGGAGAAAAGGACCCGCGAAATCGAATCCCCACTTCTCTGCTGGTCCCCCAACTTCAATTTATTTTTACAATCCCTGAGGCAATAATCTTGGAATTTTATTCTTTGACACTGTTCACATGATGTAACAACCTTTGCCACCGCTGCCTTCAAATGAGGCCAATAGTACGCACACATTATTAAGGATAACGTCTTAGAAATTCTGAAATGCCTTGCCAAAGTGGGATCATGACATTCCTTTATAACCTTTTCATAGCCTCCTTCATAATCTATAGGGGGCTTTGAGGGGTTAAAGAAATATAGTGTGACCCAACATCAAATATCCCTTTGGGAGCACTCTTAACGAAGGGTCCTGCAATTGTTCTCTGGCCATATCCTTTTGGCCCTGCATCGAATAAATATATGCATCGTCTTCGACTCCTGGCCCAACCTGCCGTTCCATCACCGAGTAAAGGCTTAAACAATCTACATCCACATGGAGTCCACCCTTTTTATATACCACCTCCCAAGTAACACTCAACGTTAACCAATCTTGGGTAGTGGTTGGCACCATTGGCAAAGAGTTGGCATTGGCAAACGTATGTTAGCCTAATGTTGGCTAAACGTCGGGTGGCAACCATTGGTAAAAGCTTAGCAATGTTATGTTAGCTCAACGTTGTCTGCCAACCAGCGGCCAATTGTTGGCACATGTATGTTGGCCCAATGTTGGCTAAACGTCGGGTGGCAACCATTGGTAAAAGCTTAGCAATGTTATGTTAGCTCAACGTTGTCTGCCAACCAGCGACCAATTGTTGGCACACGTATGTTGGTTCAACGTTGGCTCAACGTTGGGTGGCAACCATTAGCAAAAGCTTAGCAATGTTATGTTGGCCCGACGTTGGCTCATTGTTGTGTGGCAACTGTTGGCAAATCTTAGCAATGTTATGTTAGCCCAACGTTGTCTTTTAACCAGCGGCCGATTGTTGGCACATGTATGTTGGCCCAACGTTAACTCAACGTCAGGTGGCAACCGTTGGCAAAAGCTTAGCAGTGTTATTTTGGCTTAACGTTGGCTTAACGTCGGGTGGCAACTGTTGGCAAAAGCTTAGCAATGTTATGTTGGCCCAATGTTGTCTGCTAACCAGCAACCAATTGCTGGCACACGTAGGTTGGCCCAACGTTGGCTTAATGTCGGGTGGCAACCGTTGGCAAAAGCTTAGCAAAGTTATGTTGGCCCAACGTTTTTTGCCAACCAGCGGCTAATTGTTGGCAAACATATGTTAGCCCAATGTTTGCTCAACGTCGGGTAAATGGTAGTGTTGCAATGCTTTGTGTAATTACCCTATTTTATACCCCTCTAAAGTAACTAATACAGGTTTTGGTATACATAGTTATTTTTAAGGAAAACCCCTTTTCTTTAATTCATTACCTCTTCATTACTTCCATCAAACTTAAGTTGACCCAATGGCTTTAAAGGAAGATGCTGGTTTGCCATGTCTATGGTCAGTGGTTCAAAACCCTCTAGCTGTATGTATTTTTAAGCTATTTATTGTATTATATATGTTCATCAATGTATGTATGCATGGTAAAGATGATGCGACGTCATTATTTATGGTTTTATAAATGATTTAATAAAAAATTTTAATATTTGAATTTATTGCCTAATTTATAGAGACATTTATACATTGGCTCAGCATTGGCCCTATATTTTTGAAAACATTCAGGATTACATAATTTAGTAGCCAATGTTGGCCCAACATGTAGAGTTGACATTGGGTCAATGCTGGCATGCCAACCTAATTATGTTGGCTCAATGTTGGCCCAACATGTAGAGTTGACATTGGGCCAATGCTGGCATGCCAATCTAATTATGTTGGCTCAATGTTGGCTTAATGTTGGCATGCCAACCTAATTATGTTGGCTCAATGCTAGCACAACATATAGGGCCAATGTTGGGCCAACATGATTTGGTTGGTATGTCAGCATCGGCTCAACGTTGGCCCAACATTAGCCCTTTATGTTGGGCATTAGCCCATGGTTTCCTATGTAGGCCCATCGTTGGTTTACCAACATTGGGCTAATTTATTTGGTTGGCATACTAACATTGCCCCAACATTGGCTTAACATTTTTATGTTACCTGGGTCATTTGTAAACTCCTCAATTTTAGCTGCACATAGACTTAATCTACTGAAAGCATTTTTAAACGATCTAAGATAGCATGATGCATGATGGTCCATTACTATGTAACCTTTTCGAAAATAAGTAATGTTAAAACTTCTCAGCGGCCCACAATAGCCAGAGCTTCAAATTATATCGTGTCTCTGCTGGAAGCAATGCCCTACTTGCATTTACCAAAACTCTCTTCTGGCTTATCTCCCTGGTGCATAATAGCCCCTAGACCAATCCATGAAGCATCCGTATGCAAACTCAATGGTGCTACAGGGTCAAACATTGCCAAAACAGGAGCCGTGCACATATTATGTTTCAGATTCTCAAAGGCCTTTTCACACAATTCAGTCCAACCAAATGCACTGATTCCTTTGTTAAATAATTAGAATCCAAGCTATGGTTGCAAAATCCCTATTAAACCTCCTATAGTACTCACAGAGTCCCAAAAAACTCTTAACCCCCTTCAATTCCTGGGCAGAGTAAAATTTTGTACCACAACTATCTTTTTTGGATCTGTAGCCACACCCTGTGCGCTAACCACATGACCCAGATACTTAACACGCTCAAAATTAAAAAAAACACTTGATGGCTTAATTTAATGTTATGAAATGACAACACCTCCTAGACTCTTTTTATTCTCTCCAAAAATAAATCGAAATACGGAGCAAAAACAATAATATCATCCAAGTATATCTGGCATGCCTCTCATTTCAGCTGCAAAAAAAATTGGTCTAAGCCCCGTTGCATTGTCGCTGAAGCATTACACAACCCGAAGGGCATACTAGGGTTGCAAACCAGGCCGACCCCTTCATGGCATCCAGCGCATCATCAATGTGGAGCAACGGATAACAATCCGCTAATGTATTTGCATTTAATTTAAAAATAATCAATACAAAAATGTACGGACCCATCCATCTTTTTAACCAACACTAACGGGGCTTGAATATTGGCTCTTACTAAGCACTACAATCTCCTGTTGTTTTATCTCAGCCAATTCTTGTTTTACAATCTCCTTATCCTTGGCCGAAAAACGTCGCGGCGGGACATAAACCAGTGCATGATCCCCTGTGTTAATCATATGTGGGGGCAGCGCACTGAGACCTAATTCTTGAACCGACATTGCAAATGTTCCCCGAAATCCCATCAACAACCGACTAAGTGCCCTTCGCTGATGATTTGAAAATGTAGGCCTCATCTGCAAGGCGAAATCCAACTCTCCCCCCTCAGAAAGACTCTCTCCCTGTACTAGATTACACCATTTAAAATTGATTGGCATCACCTCGGGTTCCTCCAGTGCTGATACTAAAACCACTCTAGTTCCCACATCAAGATTCAACGCTTCCGCAGTCAAATTCCAATCTGGAATAAATGGCAATGATCATCATCAATACACATTACGCCTCGCGCCGTGCATGCGGACATTCCCTCTAATGGGAGTGTCTCAATCAATAGCAGATCGCCCTTTCTTGCTTTTTTCTGGATTTCACACATCACCAATGAAGATGAACATGGCAGCAATGTTACTGCCTGCAATAATCATATGGGCAGCCCTCCCAATTGGACTGCTCTCTGCTCCACCGACTCCACTTCCTCTTGGTCCACCACAGCATGTATCTGTTCCGACTGTCCCTTTGCTATCTTGTCCCAGGTAACTTCATCCTCCCTACACTGCCTCCTACCTGTCACGCTTTCGACGTCGATGGTCGATGTTCAATGTTGAATCGACGTCGAATTACTGTCCATTCGAGAACGAAACGAGGTCGTTTCGACATCGATGTTTTGAATGGTTGATGTTCGATGTTGAATCGACGTCAAATCAAAGTCGATTCGACATCGAAACAAGGTCGTTTCGACGTCTGGTTTTTTGACCAAAAAATGACGTCTTTTGTATATAATGATTTAATATTTAGGCCTAGGTTATTAGGGTCTAATTTAAGACTTTAAGCCTATGACATTAAGGCCTGATTAAGGCACAAGTATGGCTTTAGATACCCCAATTATTGAAAATAACTGATGGTATCCAGGCCATCCTCCCAAAATCATGAATTTCTGAAGTTTTGGTTTGTTATGCCATAGCATCAAGCCATAGCAACATGATTTCATACTTGTATAACTTTTAGGTATATACCCAAGCTGTGCAGCACGGTCCTATGGTGTATATTTGCAAAAAAAATCATAATTAACGTT
>JAQGBW010006584.1:0-10435 GCA_034698625.1 Julus scanicus
CATAGGTTTTGGTGATCGCGTTTTCAACTCAGCTTAAACTTATAAAAAGACTTCCACTGCATCCCTGGTCTCACAAGACGCACCTAAATTTTTAAGCAATTTTTTTTTTTTTTAAAAGTGCGTCTTATAGTCGCAGTGCAGTATAAGACGCACCTGAATTTTGGAGGCAATTTTTTGAAGGAAAAAGTGTCTTATACTCCTTAAAATATGGTTAAGTGCATGCATATGGTAACCTCATCTTAGGTTGATATTTTCTGAAGTTCAATTGTTGATATTCCCTTGCAAAATCTTTGGGGCCAATACAAATTATTCATTATTGCATTAGGGAGGTTTGTTCGTTTTTACACGGGTCCCAAGACGGGAGCGGCACATTCTATGCTTTTAGAGAGGTTTTTCATTTATACAGGATGCATTTATTGAGGTTTTTCATTTATACAGGATGCATTTATAGAGGTTTTTCATTTATACAGGATGCATTTAGACAGGTTCTACTGTACATTATTTTTAGTTGTTGTATTAATGGGTCTTTCATAAACAGCAAAATAACCGAATATCTTAATTAAATCTTTGATGCGTTCCACGATGATTACAGCAAGAATGAGGGTGGAAAGCTTCGTTTTAATTACAGCACAATCAAATAGCGGAATGGATTAGTTGTTTCAACAAGGTTTTATCCGATCATATTACTGCCCATTTATGAAATCGCGTCTATTTATTGCTCTCGTCAAGTGCTTTATTAAACGCTCAATAACTGATCCAAAGCTGCTAATAATTCCGTTGCTTGTATATAGTAAGGCCTCATTTATGAAATTCTGGAGGGCTATACACAATTTAAACATTTATTACATGCACTTAAACCCATATACTATATGCTTCACGCACAGTATTAAACTCTACAATGTGTGCAACGCTGATAAACACAATTCTCTACAGACTCACCAAAGGCATAAGTAATGAAGCAAAGTGAAACCTGAGGCTAAATTTGTGCGCAACTGAAATAATCTGACCAATAATCACCAAGAAAAATACGTACGAAATTATTGCGTATTTCTGAGATAAAGGCTCATAAAGCACAAACAATCATTCGTGAGCTGTAATGCATTGAAATTATTCAACATGGTGATGGGGAGTGCATATTTAGTATGGTATCGAGCACTTATTTATAAAGGATACCCTACATGAGTCTTGGCCAAATGCCATATGTAAATGATGGTTTCCTGGAATTAATCCACTGTAAACGCAATGCATGACACTAGTTGCAAAGCTGACTTTATAAGGCAAAAGATAAGGAAGTGTAAAAGCCATAATTCAGTTTAGGGAGCCATACATCAGCAGTAATTTACAAACTAATTGAGATGTAACGAAGAGAGTGCAAAGTAGCAACCTCTTATCTCAAACTATCCTTACAGTCCATTGTTCTTTTAACAGTATACAGTACCCTTTAAATATTCATAAATCCATCATGGAACCATAAGGGTCTTCGTATACTACACAACTCAAACCATTTACTCGTAGCGCCATCCAGTGGATTTCAGCGACTTCATAAAACTGCCAGAAAATGTGAAATTTCAAATCCCTAATTTAACAATGCATATAAAATTACTTGAGGAGCAATGCACGAGCCCTATTCTAAGAGGCGCCTACTTTTTATTCATTGAATACAATTCATTTAAGTTTAAGCCACATGAATATTCATGGCGCCATTACAGTGTACATAAACACGGTACTTAATTGTGTACCTTAATTTAAACATGGAAGGAAAACGTAAATTACGAAATATATGGACTTCAAATAAGGTGGCTACAAAAAAACGGCAGTGAAAATAGTTAAAAAAGTAATGGTTAGAAAACCATATAACACACATAAATCTGCCTGTAATAAAAATCGTCGCAATGGGATACAAGCTGCTGTTTCTCGCTTACACTCTCATTGAATCCCAAAAGAATCTTTATAATGTTCTTAATAATAGAAGTAAAGAGGATTACTTTAAGATGTACAGCATATGCTTATGAACTCTTCCAATTTCGCTGTTTTATATGTTGTCTATGCAAATGAAAATGATTAGGTAAATTTTATTTGCAATAGCATCTATATATATCTTGTCATTAGTGTTGCAAAATTTAAATAAACTTAGAAGCGTTGTGGATATCATGATAACATAAAATAACACCATATAAAGACCACTATTATGCATAGCTTTTACGTGCCGAGGGGGTGTGGTGGTGCCCTACATAAATTTCTTTTTTTACTGCACACGTCAAACTCAAATAATAATTATTGACAATTCACATAACGAAATATCATAATCACTTCGAGGTTTTGGCTTTGGCCTCGTCTTTAGGAGCTGAGTAACTACTATTTTAATAAGGAAATTGTCTAACTGTCTGAGAAAGTGCCTGGTCACATCATGAGGTACGAAATTATGTGAATTAAGTCCTCAATGTGGGTGGCACACACGCGCTGAAATACATGGCTTTGACATTATGTCAGCTATGAGAGCTGGGTGGAACTAGCTTTGCTTCTATCATTTTTTTTGTTGAAATTTAATAAGAATTTTTTTTATACGCAGCATGACTTCTAAAGAATCAAAACTTAAGATGTCAGTTATATACGGACATCTATGTAGTAGTACAGAGTAACACATGTTTTCTATGCCAAATTTAGCTTGAGGTGTGGAATTACGTCTTGGAAGTTGGAGTAGGGTGTGGGTACTGGGTACCCTTGAATTATAAGGTGCTTAAAAATCATGGACTTCAGTATTAATATTGCACAAAACACTGAAACACAGAATTATAAGTACACATGTGCTATGGTCATAACTGAAAGTGGGTATATATGGAAATATATATTCGAGTATGGGTTTTGAGTTTCTACTCGAAGTTTAAGTTTAAACCCGAATTTGAGTTTCAAATCGACTGGTTCAGCACCCCCTAGTTGTGTATGGGTATGGTGTATGGCATTGCATTTCCAACATGGCCACCTCCTTTTACTCCAATGTATACTCGTATAACATTGGTAGCGTTAAGATAGCAGGAAGTACGTGCCTAAGTTGGAAAACTCCGAATAAGTATAATTTAAAAGAAAAGTATTGGCGCATTGCAGTATTTTTCCACCTTTTTGAACTCACACTTCTTTGAAATCGAGTTTTAAGTTTAACGATGAACTTGATTTTTAACTTGTGTTTGAGCTTGTGTTCGAACATTTGATCGTACTTGAGACCGTATATTGAGATAGTATTTGACGGCGCACTTCAGCTTGTGCTTGAGGGTGTACCTTAGTAAAAGTTTCAACTCGAGTTCAATTTGAGTTAAGTTTTAACTTGAGTTAACTTCAATTCGAGTTTAAACTTTAAGGGGTTTGAGTTTAAGGGTTAGGGGTTGCTAAAACAGGGTTTGTTAATGTATTAATTATGTTATATATTCCCTTAACAAACAATTTCTTAATAGCAGGTAACAAAATTCAGTTTATGCAGTGTTCTGGGCAGTTGCATAATCCTGTTAAAATATAAGCCCCTGTGCATTCATCACATATTGAAAACCCGGTTTTTCGATGTCTTGCTGTGAAAAGGAATACAAAAGTGCAAAAATCCGCAGCAAGACCACTGCCTCGTGATCTTTATCATGATCATTTTAACCACGGAGTGGAGAGTAATTTCCCTGGAGGCTACGAGCTACAAAAAAGCATTTGCACGGCTTATCCAAAAAACTCACCTGAGAAAAAAAAAAAAGATGACTTTAAAATCTGAAAAGTGCAAATCACGACGCACGATCGTCTGCGCTCAAATATGTGCTGTGCTGTACTTGTTATTCACAAGATGGGAAATTCTTGCTAACATCTTTTAATCAAGGATGCGAGAAAACATGCACACGCAGCCCATTCATGCAGCGAAAGTACGTGAAAAAAATCCAAAGAATGGCCATAAAAATGTTGTGAACCCCAAAAAAACCCAGCGCCATCTTGATTTCCACTTCAATAAAACCGTGCTAAGGCTACGTGAAATCAGCATAAAACAGCGACGATTACGCATTTCAATAAATTACTTTTGAAGATGAATAGAATGCATCAGCCTTAATTACGGTTAAATACTCCTTTTTAGGTAGAAAACCTCTTATTTTTTATTCATGTTCGCAATGATAGGTGTTGAGACGCTTGATAGTGCGCGTAACGGAACTAATTAATTTCTCCATGCTTTCTCATCTAATAGCCTTGCTCATTTATATTTACATGCTCACATGCATATATTTATAATGATTCACGAGAGGGACCACACAACCAGCAAGCATTGCTCATACTAACATCCCATTTTTTTTTTGCTATAATGGCTTACTCTGCTGATTGCTTCTAGAATTATTTAAACAAATGGTAAAAATGAGCAGTATAGTTTGAAAACTTCACGTTTTTGCAATGATTTTGAGCATGTCTTGCAGAAGATCAGCACATTACAGTTCAAATGTTTGAAGCATTGCAGATCCCCAAGCCTATTTGTATTGACGCAGAAATACAGCAATGAACTTCCACGGGTCATCAGACAAGCTTACAGTTGAATCATGGAATTTTATAATATGTTCAGCATTTGTGGACCATCATACTTAATCTTTTAATTTCCTCTGCAAGTGAATATTTCAACGTTTATATTTATACATATCACCCACATCTCAGAGTCTGCACCCATCCCTTCATCAACCTGACCAAAGCGCGTTCACCACCCTTAAACATCAATACAACAACTGACTTAATCACATATTCTTACTAACATCAATAACATTTCAGCAATCTGGCTGGCACACCGAATAGCCGACATCTTAGCCACAGCCCAACTTTCTGCAGTTTTGCAGAAATTCAACAACATTCAATAATTAACATTAGTCACGTGTTAAGACGATCTGAATCTCCTAGTGTCACATTAAATATTCACTTTTCTGTAGGTTATTTCTCGGCGCAAAGTGTCAAAAATGTCAATTTCGGCCAAATCTCGATTTCGACCGAAGGCAAGTTTAAGTGTTTGTTACTTGCTGAATGGCCAAATTGTTTACATATTTTCAAAGCTTGAAGCATGCCATGGCTGCTGGAAAAAGGAAAATTCCCTTTTGAGCTTGTATTCCGATCTGCAGCAAGCTGCATGGCGAAAATGCAGAAAAACTCATTCCTTGCATACAACATTCGTCTGTTTGGATTTAACTATTTGGCCTGCTTGTTTGTTAGCCATTATTTTCATTGTTAGCTAGCATTATTAAATTTAAATGTGACATGGTTATGTGTATTCTTATATGCATTGTAGATTTTTACTTTTTTGTATAAGTTTCGATTTCGATCTCGGTTTCGACCGAACCTTAAAAAAACCACTGTCTGTCTTTAGCTTGGATCCTGCATTCATATCCGGTGAATTTCCACGAAATATAAAAACCTTGCATAACTAAAAACCAAAAATAACCTAGAAAAAAATATTGTTTTTTAAATTTTCACGTTTGATCCACTTTCCTCCTGATGAAAAAAAAATGTGGTTTTATAACTTCAAACGCAACCTTCGTGCTTTTAAGAGTGGAATCATGAGTGAGAGAAACACTTCACAGTCACTTCAAAGAAGGTGCAGATTTGATAAGAAGGAAGGTGATGGCAAGGCACGATAACCCCCAGTGTGTAATACCAGGAAAAAAAAGTAATGGTCGCTTAACCCTGCAATTATTGTCCATGAAGCAGTTCTGCCAAGAGGAAGACCGTTTATTAAATTGATGTTCTCCCATTATGGGCCTGATTTTGATCTCTTTGAAAACGCTTCCAAATAGGCTATTTACTATGAAAGGGTTCCTAACCCCTTAAGTTATAAAGGAGAGTATAAAGTTGACCGTCCATGCATTATGGAGAACCCCTGAATCAGTACATTACAGGTCGAGGGCAGTCATACATGATCTAAGCAGCTTTGGTTATTTTTACCATCTACCATCGACGCATACAAAAAAAAAGAGTTCTAGGTTGATCAACAACCACATGCAATTTCCTTCAAAAGATTGGGATTTTTGTTAAATCTTAAACTCGATAACACAACTTGGTGAGGCATTTTCAACAAAATGTGGTTAATGCGTTTAACGCTGATTCATTTCATCAATTAAATAAATTCGAAACATGATAAGAAAACGTACGGTTTGACCATATTAAGGCGATTCTAAGAGTGAATGTTGTCAATACTACAATTACACGACTACATATTTCTATAATTTGTTTTGCCTCACCTGTTAAGTAAGATCACTCGTTCCTTAAACTCCAATGCAGGTAGATAAACATGTTTAAATACAATTGGTTATAAATCAACTCCATTCGTGCCATTGAATGTTCGTCCATTAAAATAAACAATATTTGAAAGCCATGCATTTTCATAATCCACACAGATTTAGTTCAGGCATACAGGACTGCATAGTTTAATCAACTCTGCAGCCATTTAGGAAAATCGCAAGTATATAAGCAGCATAACTACCAAAGACTGCATAGGTAAATTAGCAAAGATGAAAAATGACTTGTTTCGATTAGTGCATGCAGTCTTCAACCTCTCCCATGCCCTGAAAACCACGAAATTGAAATACAATTTCTTCAATTATGCTTACCAATATTTTGATTTATTGTAATAACTGCCTACATGCAAACTATAATTAATTATATCTTGTCTGGTGAAGGAAATTATTATACTATATGTAGTTTGGCTAATGAATAAGAAGTTCAATAAGGTAATACCCGCTTTAACATTCATCTAAAGATTATCAATTTAAAACTGAAAACATGATTGGAACATTTATTTGTTCTTTTATGAACATAAATTTTCAAGATGCCTCCAGCTTTAATTTCATATAATAAATTGTTTTTCGTAATTTTTAAACTTTAGCAATTTATATATAAGTAATAATGCAATATAAACAATAACTGGCATAGCCATACATTATGAACGTCTTCCCAACAAACATGTTCTGTGAAATGCAGACTATGTCATGCACACTGCACATGTAGTATGTATATCAAATACGATTTATTTAATCTAAGATTTGCAGTATTTTAAACAAGCAAAACAACAAAATTTAATTATAATTATTTTTTGAAGATTAAAGTTGTTGAATGTTCGTCCATTAAAATTAACAATATGTATTTGAAAGCCATGCATTTTCATAATCTACACAGATTTAGTGAGTCCAGGCATTACTGTGGGATGGTTATTTGTCATCCATATGCCCATTAATTATTTAAAAGGAACATGACACGAGCTAAAGAGTGCGTTAGAGGATTAAAAGGATTGCTAAGCAAGCTATATGAATAATTAATTACAAAGGTCAATAATGCGTGCAATTTTCCCTGAGTGGTCTACTATATTGGTAAAATGCAAACAAGGACTTGTTTTATGCAAATTCTGTACCCTCAAATGTTCTTCAAACTATTAAGTGGATGAACATTCACTCAAATGACCCAAATTTAATTAAAAACGAATAACAATTAAACTATCTGGAATGACATCGACACCTATACGGTGAATACCAGACAAACGATCTACAAGTACTCAATGACCATACTTCAATCAACTTGGATGACTGTTATAAGCTTATTAAATGGTCTCAACTACTAGCAATGGTTAGCGGGAAAAATCAATATCCAAATTTGATATATTGCATAGAAGCGCAATATGAAAACCACATATAATATGTATAAGCAACCTGGGTATACTTTCATGATATAACGACTTTTCTCTATGATCGTAGTGATGATAGAAATTGGGCATAAAACTGCAATGAAAATGTTCACTTTCTGTAATCAACAAAAAAGTCAAGTGGCTTAAAATTGCTCCTATAAGCATTATAAAGCTACCATTTATGATTTGCAGATCAACAATTTTGATTTATTAAAAAAACTACGGTGACTATAAATTTATGTTGCCATGAAGGGTGAATCGTGGTGCAAAGTCTTTCACATTCTTTCCACAATATTAATTTCTCCATTCAATTTTTTAAGGTCACCATTAAATAAAGGTAATAAACATAAAAAGCATACCATTTTTGATTGCTTATTTTTTATAAAAAAGGATCACTTTTACAAAATATAAATGTTAGCATAGAATCAGCATATTAACAATATATGTATCTGTTAGAAAACTATACGTGATCAAATACAGTGGAACCTCGGTTTTCGAACGTCTCTGTCTACGAACACCATGTGTTGTTTCGCTTTACTAACGATGCATCAGTTCACGAACACATTTATCTGGACCACCCCACATGGAAAAGAAATGCATTTCAAAAATGCATATAGATTGAGCCACTGAAATGCATTTCAAAATGTATTTTGAATGTATGTTGAAATACATTTGTAAATGCGTTTTTAGAAATACATTTCTAAAAATACATTTCAAAATGTATTTCCAAACGCATTTTTAAACACATTTTAAATACATCGGTGTCTCAATCTATATGTATTTTAAATGCATTGCAAATCATTGTAAATGCTTTCTGTTTCATGAGGGACCAATCAAAGGTCTAGAGTTTCTGCAATTGTTTTACTAGTTCCAGCAGAAAACATCTTTGTCACGGAAAAGTTTTACTAAATACAAGAAACATAAAAAATCTGTTATAATTTTCAAGGGTTGAAATTAAAATTGTAAATATGACAAAAGTTCGTCTCTTGCTTTAACCACGCCAATTGCAGATGCTAAGGATGAAAATCCATTGATGAATTCCATTTGAGACTTAAGCCATATAATTAACAACAAAATAGTTATAATACAAATTTTCCTAATGAAAACAATGTTTGATAAAGTAAATTTAAAAGAATCTGCAAATGAACTTGATTCACAGCAACGTCAGCATGACGACACTTACGTGGGTGACTTATTTCCTATAATGCTGGAAATCTTGGATGTACATATTAAACTGCTTTCTTCTAATATTAATTATAATGGGAAATTGATTCGGATCACGAAATTATCGGTTCACGGACAGGGTCAAGGAACGGATTAAGTTCGTAAACCGAGGCACCACTGAATATTCTTGTAAATCGTGTGTATTTCAAACGATAAATTGAACGCATGTATCTGCAGAGTCCATGCTAGAGTTGCAACAACAAGTGTATACATGAATATAATTTGAAATATAGAGTACAATGGAAAATGGAAAGGCACACGTGACCACTTATCATCACTGAATACTCTGCGGCAGTAGCCAGCGTTTCCCATGGCGAAAAGCTATATTGGAAAAGTAAAATTAATATGTTAGAAACGCAAATTTTAATTAAAACTACTTTGCTTTATTAATTCTAACCTTGGGGTGTACAAGTCCTTGTTTACTGTCTATACCATCTCCATACTAGTCTGAATGCTTTTAATTTCATGCATGATCATAACCGTTACTAAGATACAATAGCCAACCACGTTGAGTACAGAACAAATTTAGTTCATTAAGGTGCAATTACTAATTAGAACGAAAGCGCCGTGGTAATATATGAAAACGAGACGAGTGCTATTAAACTTTGAAATATACAAGGTGAAGCATGAGTAGGTTTCTGCTCCAATTAAGTTGAAAAGAATTTAATAATGGAATCCGATAATGAGAAAATGCATGAAAGTAATGAATTCCAATGAAATACATCACAAGCATTCGAAAATCAAATTGAAAATTAATCTTACTACATAATATTTAAATGCATATTTGAATGATTTCAATATGACTATCACCCTACCCTCATCCGTGATCAAGTCACCAGGTGGCAGCCCAAGCATCAGAAAATTACTAGGTTAGAATTACAATAGGTTTCAACGTCATAAAGACTGAAAGGGCCATGTACGATGATGATGCATGATTGCCAGATAATACAGAGAAAAATAATTTTGGTAATCAAAATAATTAAAACGCAGAAAATGACTCGACTACGCTAAATTCGAAGCCAGAATTCCGCATTATTTCTCTCGTCCTATATAATTAAAACCATAATCAATGTATGGGGATATAGAGTAAGGGTAACGTTAATCGATATAGGAAATGAACCAATAAAAAACGCCATCAGCAGATTTTGCCATGTTAAGGGTAATCCAAGATAAGGTGCAGCTAAAGATAATTATGAAGATATAATTGGGCACTAGATAGCTTTTCGATAATAAATTATAGACATGCATGAAAGCCAAGACATGCAAACGTACTTATACCAATAATGGATCCGATCAAAAGAATGCCATATAGAATAGGATGAATTTTCCCGGAAGACCCAAAAAAGTATTCATTTTAAACTCTTCAGAACATTCAGCATGGAACTAGTTTTAATAAACATCTTTTAAACACTTGATTTAGTCATGAGATGATATTTGAAAATTGAATTTAGAAGAACTGAAAAGTTTGTGTGATTAATCATTCAAGCTTTTAAAAATAGGAACGCAAGGATTAGTATATATTGTATGTTATTGATGTCAATTCAATTT
>JAQGBW010006585.1:0-10432 GCA_034698625.1 Julus scanicus
GTGTATCGTTTGTCTGTGTGTGACGTCCAGTTTGTCCAGAAAAGGGAGATCTACTACGCTATTATATAGTAGATATGTACTTAGGTCTGATTAAACAACACGCTTTCTACACTATTTTAAAATAAAATTTAATAAATATTTCCCTATCTAGGATGTAATTTGTGGGGGAAGTGGTTATGGGACTGTTTTTATAGAAATATATACTATATGGTCGAAAACGGTGTTGTTTTTTAAATTCCAGGTGATATATCTCTCATATCCCCTTTCAATTATATTTTATAATTTATTCACTAATAATACTACATAAAATAAGGAAAATATACAGTTGCTATTTTTTTGTAGAAAATATTTTGTTAATAGATTAAGAAGCATTTTACATCTCCTCACAACCCCCCTCCCCCCTTTGTCCGATTTTACCAACTTCTTCACCACCTTCCCCCTATGTCCATTTTCACAAGTCCCCGCGCACCTTCCCCCTCTTTTTTTTTATCTAAAATCGAACTTAAATTGTTAAAAATTCCTAAAAATACCTTCAATTTCTAGGACGTTTGGAATTTTCTTTTCACCCTCGACAATGTGCGAATACCTACATCCTTCTCAGCGGCGTAGCTACAGGTTTTGCCACCCGGGGCGGAATCTGAGTTTGCCGCTCCCCCTCCCTCTTTCCCATATATACCATAGCAAAATTTAAAAAAATTGCACACCATAGAAGAAAATGTAGAAAATTTTTGTTTTTACCATAGCAAAATTTAGAAAAATTGCGTTTTTACCATAGCAAAAATGTAGACAAATTTCGTTTTTAGCATAGCAAAATTTAAAAAAATTTCGTTTTTTACATTGCAAAATTTAGAAAAATTTCGTTTTTACCATAACAAAATTTAGAAAAATTTCGTTTTTAATGTAGAAAAATTGCGTTTTTAACATAGAAAAATTTAGAAAAATTGCGTTTTTAACATAGAAAAATTGCAGTTTTAACATAGCAAAATTTAGAAAAATTGCGTTTTTAACATAGCAAAATTTAGAAAATATGCGTTTTTACCATAGCAAAAATGTAGACAAATTTCGTTTTTACCATAGCAAAATTCAAAAAAATTTCGTTTTTTACATAGCAAAATTTAGAAAAATTTCGTTTTTTACATTGCAAAATTTAGAAAAATTTCGTTTTTACCATAAAAAAATTTAGAAAAATTTCGTTTTTAATGTAGAAAAATTGCGTTTTTAACATAACAAAATTTAGAAAAATTTAGTTTTTACCATAGCAAAATTTAGAAAAATCTCGTTTTTAACATAACAAAATTTAGAACAATTTCGTTTTTACCATAGCACAATTTAGAAAAATTTCGTTTATACCATAACAAAATTTAGAAAAATTTCGTTTATACCATAACAAAATTTAGAAAAATTTCGTTTTTAACGTAGAAAAATTGCGTTTTTAACATAACAAAATTTAAAAAAATTTCGTTTTTACCATAGCAAAATTTAGAAAAATTTCGTTATAACCATAGAAAAATTGCGTTTTTCAGTTTTCATGACATTTCCAAAAGGTCATTTTCAACATTTTAAATATTTTTGACACATATTCCAGAGGCCCAGGCCCCTAAAAATCCCAGGCCTGGGGTATTTCACCCCCTCCTCCTCCTCTCGTCAGGGCTGAATTAGACCAGTCCCCAAAAACTTTAAAGGGCACTGGCGTCTGTGCCACTGATCCTTCTCCCCCTCCCCCCGCTTTCTCTTCTTGCCCGGACATCCTGTGAATGGCAGTCATGCAGTATGTGTCATATGTAATATATACAAGGCCGTAGAAGGTGCAGGATGTTCTATATTAGCCTACATGCTAAATTGTATTCTTGTAGGCATTTCTTTCCATATATATGTGTACCATGTACATGTATGTTTCATAGATGTGTGTTAACTAATTCAAATTTGGCGCCAATCATTTTTTTTTTTTGCATTGATTGTTGCTTGAAAATGCGTTATTCAACTTATTTGCTCACTGTAACTAAATACGTAGCACTTTGCTATATACATATCATATAAAATATTTGTGTTGTTCATAAAACTAAACCAAGCTGTTCTGAAATAAGACATAAATGATGAAAATGTGTTGTATGCGTATCCTACGAGTTGTTTTCGTTGGCACACTGCAGTCGCCACCTAGCGTCCACTTTTTCCCATTAGAGAAACCATATTGCAAGTGCCTGTATAATATAGGGACTATGCCTACTCACGAACGTTTACACTGCATGAACAAATTTCATGATTAAACATCGTCTGCGCATGTCTTGTGGTTAGAATCACAAGGACAAGGTAAGTCGTTTGCATTGATATGTTTTCACGTATTTATTCTTAAACATTCTTTATCTTTTCTACAAAATTTATTTGATTTTATGAACTACTTTTGATTTTATTGTAATCATTCGTTTTTGCAGCTTGATTGCTTTTGTGGATTATATTGGCATTTTATCGCCGGTAGGCCTAACTTGCAAAATGGCGAAATTGGTTGCAAAGGCACCAGTTCTAACGAAACGTGAGTGTTTATAATGCTAACCCAACATTTTATCAGAACGTTGGAGTAATTGAGAAGTTTACAAATTATGCCGTCATTAGGTTTCTGGTAGTAACACTAGTAGCTAACGAAATAGTATTTTCCAGGTGAATAAAAAAACTTCCTAAAAAACTGACCGGACTTGGCAGAGATTTCCAGGATAGATTACTTAGACTTCCACAATGGTGATAAGGTGACGCTGGCGGTCGAGTTTCTTCTCGATCCCGAGATGACAGTAGGGTTTGCTTCTCTGTTAAAGTCGGTGGGAATTTTTCAGATGGGCAAAATTTTCAAAATTCTCTTTCAGTTAAGAATTTAAACCGTGATGGAATATTTTTCCACCTTGCTTTATGCTCGTTAGAGATCACTTTGAGAGACTGTGGAAGACGTACGTACCTCATAGGCAAAATTCCTGGGTAGGCGATGAAAGCACTGGCTTATCCCATAGCTTTAGTCTTGAGCCATTGTTTAGCAAAAATAGGCGAACGTTAAAAATCAACAAACAAAATTAGTGCTAAATGTGTTGTTAAGAATGCTGTTACAGTACACTTGGACAGACTATAGGGTTCCCCCTCAAGCCAAGAATCCACCAGCACAGACTATAGGGTTCCCCCACAATTTAAGCCAAGAATCCACCAGCCCCCAACCAAACGACTGTGGTGATTTTTAGCTCTACTGAACTTCATCCTAACCTAACCTAACCTAGTTGCTAATGAACGGATTTTAGACCTATAAAAAATTGAAAAATAGGTAATATTTTTTGTGGGGGGGATGGGGGAAAGTCTGTCTGTACATTTTAAACTTTTGCATCACTGGGCTGCAATTGAAACTGTTTAACAGGAAGACAAATGCTACAACAAATTGCTTCATAATAAAGTTTCTATGCACTCATCATATTTTTTTCGATTTTAAAAGAAGCACATTAATTTCATACCATGAACAGAAAATAAGCTTTGATTCTAAGAAAATATAACAAATATTTAATTTTACCCTGGTTTTAAATGTGTTTATACAGTACACCTGTGTAAATGAATGACCTCTCCAAAAGCTTAAATGTGCTGGTCCCGACTTGAAACCGGCGTGTATAAATGAACCTGTCCAAAAGCATATTTTTCTCTGGTCCCAAGCGAATGCTTTTAGACAGGTTCAACTTTATTAAGAAAGTAGTCTTTATCTCAAAGAAGTAGTGTGGTATATGAAGTTTATGCCACATATCCAAGGTATAAAATTACATTTTCCTGTTGTTGCCTACTCATTTATGAATAATATCCACCTAATGTTTACTTTTGTAGAGTTAATTGAAGCAGCAAAACCCAAGTTAAACACGTTCTGGAAATATGCAAAAGTTGAACTGGCTCCTCCCACGCCTGCCGATATTCCCAAAATCAGTCAAGGTATAGGAGATCTCCTACGTGCTGCTAGAACTGGTCGATGGAAGCAATTATCAGTTAGAGTATGTACTTTTTGTTAAAATTTGCGTCGATAAATATATACCTATATATATATATATATAGTATAATACATAATAAACTAAGCTAGAAGTTAATTAAGGTACATGTGTAATACTTTAGAATTATTTTATAGCTAGGGCTCAAAATTTCTGTTATAAAATTGAGTTATCACATATTCTTTTCCTTTAGTTTGTTAGTGACAATTTAAAATGCATTGTTATTTGAAATTGCCCAAATGTTTACGCTTTTTATTTCAGGGAAATTACAAAAGGGAACATGGCTATATTTATCAGTTACAATTATTTTGGATCAATATTGGTTGCTAAATTCATTTCATAGAATTAAAGTATTTGTTAGTGGAATATTTGTAATTCCTAAATTATTTAATACCTATGAACTATTGTTCTGCCTTGATAAGTTAGCATTATATGCAAGAAAAAAAAATTTAATTGAAATATGGCAGGTTTCATATCATCTGCAATTAGCTGAAAGTTTTTGACAGGGTTTGAAACACCAAATTTGATTCGTGTTTTTTTTTTTATTTTTTTTTACATATTCCATCCATAGGACGCTTGGTTAAACACGTTGGTTGCATCTGAAATAGTTTTTGTATTTTTCATCGGAGAATGCATTGGAAAATGGAACATAGTTGGCTACGATGTTGGCCCACGCATTAAACACTAGAGCTGGAATTTAGCACCGTTCATCATCAGTGCAGTGGTATCTTGTATGTAGCCCAAACTTTAAAAATAGACCCATTAAAGTAAAAGTATTGTAATTTTTGTCAATGCTCTATAAATATTGTTTAAATACATGAACATTTGAAAAGCATGTTTCAAAACTGGCTAACTTGTAATGAATGAGTGTAGTTTTTTTTCCAGATTAGTGTAAGACCAAGCCCACCATCTAATACACACCATCTTGATGTTTTAGGATAAACTTTTATCTTGACTAATTAAAATTTGTGAAAATGAAAACAAATTCTATAATATTCAATCTTAAATGCACGTTGCTGTTTTATTTATAAAGTTTGTTTCTCTTTTGCCAAATGGTGACTTGTTATATCCTATGGGGGAATCGCACTCACCACCACGATACATTTCAAATCGCTTAAACAAAACCTATTTATTTTTATAAAATTTAATGCAATGACATTCTTGGTAACACTAATTGTTCAAGTAAAAAATTTTCAGTAACTCGCTTTCAAAATCTTATAATTGATTCCATCATCAAGTGGTTGACAATATTAAAATTAAGGGGTTGTTTAACTTAGCCACTGGTCATTGGACACCGTTATTGACGTCCACTAACGATGGCTTTTTTCATTTTTGGTTTTTCTGTTCGATTAATTTATACCATTTGAGAGTTTGATGAAAGGGGTAAACATGTGTCCCCAGATCGTTTCAAATATCTGGTGTGGAGACAAAGAATTAATACCAGTTGTACTATATAGGCCCTATCATGATGTGGTTTTGTGTAACATCATGTATTGGCACCAGATATTACTACACCAGATCAATTTCATTGCATCTAGGCAGTGGTGCATGGACTGGCACACAGGGACTTTATCCCGTCGAGTGAACTGGCGAATCTTAAAGGAATGAACAGAACTAGTGCAGCACTCTGAGCATGCAGTTAAAGCTGTTGCTGACAATAGAGTTGGTTACACGCTTGCTTCTTGATCCCCAGGCGGTGGGGATTTTTACAGATGATCAGGGGACTGGAAAGGAGCAGCAGTTCCCCGCCATCACCTATTTTTCTGATGTTTTAGTCACTCTAATGTGTAAAATGTGGGTAAATACTGCATATACAATGGCTCAAAGTGAAAATGATACACCTGCATATAATAACTGTGTACACGAGAAAATCTATTTTTACGAGAAATGGCAATAGTTAAATAGTTAGATTTTTTAGAATTTAAATGGCAATAAAAATTAAATATGCAATTACGTACATATCAAATTACAAATAAGCACCAGCAATTGCCTACAATTAATTACAAGAATAAAAAATATTCAAAGAAATTCATGTCAAAACAAAAATGATACAACAAGTTTAGGTCAAAGTGAAAATGATACACTCAAAAGTTCATTACATTAAAGTAATATTTGGAATATTTTCGTTATACAAATTAGTGTGTCTGGGTTTTTTTTCCATGTATTGGCTTAGGCCAAACAACATTGGAAGAAAGTTAGTTGGCTTTTGCCCACCATCAGCATGGACAATCCATCAGAGAAATTGCTAAGGTAGTTGCAAAGAGGTTCCTCAACCATCAAACATATTATTGAAATCCTTCGGATCAGTAATAAAGCAAAGAAGAGCCCCAGCAAAATATTCACTGCTGCAGATGAGCATTGGATTATGCGACAAGTGAGGCAGAACCCTTGAATAAGTGCTCTAAAACTTACTGCTGAAGTTAAAAAACACTTGCAAATATCTGTTAATCCTGAGACTGCTAATGTTCTCAGAAAAATTACCTTCAACGGGAGAGTGGCCAAGAACAAGACGTTCATCACCAAGAGGAATCAGACAATTAGATTGCAGTTTGCAGAAGAACACTTCAAAATGCTCCTGATTTTAGGAACAATGTGGTATTTACTGATGAAAGTAAATTTAACATCTTTGGATCAGATGGACACAGTTATGTAAGAAGAAGAACTGAAAAAACAAAATCTTAAGCCTACAGTCAAATTTGGAGGTGGTGGGTTAATGGTATGGGGCTGTATGAGAGCTGCTGGACATAGAAATCTGCACTTCATCGAGGGCATCATGTACAAGAACATGTATGTTGATATCACCAGATCCTGGGCTTACCAATTTTGCCTGTCCTTACCGAGTGGCTACCCCATAATTTCGAACTACTGGACCCCGCCAACCACATTTCCTCACGTCCCAATTTCTTTATGGCCATGGGTCATTTCGGGCACACCTACACCGTTTCCATGTTGCTCCGTCGGCCGCATACCCCTGTGGTTCGGATGAGCCCCAAACTGCCCTCCATGTGCTGGCGAACTGTGCTGCATTCTGTGCTGAGCAGCACCGGCATGGCGTTTTGAACCCTTGGGCTTCGGAACACATCCGTTCTGAAGCTTACTGGGACTTCCTTAAACATGCTATGCGTATGCTCGTTCACCTCAATTGCATTCCTCCTTAGCACTACCAGTGCTCCCTCCTCCCTTTCTCATTCTTGCTTACCGTCCTCTCCCACCTCCACATCCCTCCTATATTGCCATCCCACCCTGCCATTTTGTGAGTTATACCCTTGTGCCCTGTAATTCTGCTTCAGCTGCCCACTACTCATTACTCCCACCAATTGCCACTGTTTTACCTGTATTGCACATCATCTGTCTCTTGTCCCTACCATTGACTTATATTTTGTATGTATTGTAATCTTTGTATGAATGTACATTCTCCTGCACTGTATCAAATAGCGACGCCATGTTATGCCACCTTGTCATTCTGTGAGTTATACCCTGTTTCTTGTAATTCTGTTTCAGTTGTCCACTACTCATTACTCCCATCAATTGCCACTGTCTTACCTGTTTTCCCTGTGTTTTACCTGTATTACCTGTATTACTCTTGTCCCTACCATTGACTTTATTTTGGATGTATTGTTATCTTTGTATGAATGTACATTCTCCTGCGCTGTATCAAATAGTGGCGCTGTATCAAATAGTGGCGCTTTCTTCCTAGTGGGGAATAAACATTAATGCAAAAAAGACCTATCATCTCCAACCCATTAAAGGTCTGAGGATTTGTCCAAAAGAGTTAAGCTTACTAAACATCCAAATAAAAAAATTGGATCAGCCAGAGGGGCTGATTTATTGCCCAAGGAGGTTTGACACATGAGAAAGAAGGCAATTAAGCCATCCAAACTTTCGACAAGGCAACACTACGCAGCAAAACAATCAAACCTAAAGAATATGTTTTGAGGATCGAGGACTAGCCCTAACGCTAGGGGCCGGTTGCCAATATTAATGGCCCGTGGACGAGCAGCATGGCGAGTTCGTCACATGGATACCAAAATGGTACTTAGGGCTCCCAGTAATGTAGAGGTGAGTCCCGTTTCGTTTAGGGTTTATGAAGGAGGTTTTTTAGGGGTGCTAATTTCCCAAGCCAGACAATAAATCCATGAGGACAGGACTTTCTCAGAGTCCTGATATTTTCCAACTCACTTCTTCACCCACGAGAGTTAACTACCTCCACTCTAGAGAGCATGGGGCCTTTAGGTCCCAATCGGGAAAACGTTCTCCAATACCTGGTAGACATCCTTATTTTCCTGATAGGGGTACATTCGAATATACACGTTTACCGAAGGCGAAATACATCTGAGTTTCTTAGGAGGATCCTCCCACTGCACCTCCAGGGATAGTAGGCTGCCTATACTCACCCATTTCCATTCATTTAAGAAGGAAAAGGCCGCCAAATGCCAACGCATGCATGACGTGGCAGTCCATATGATCGCCGGCGATGCGCAAAAGTGTGCAGAGCAAGAACTTCTGGAGGGGCCCTTTCCCTCTTGGGTCGGTCATTACAAGGTCCCTCCGTTGCTGCAGGATAAGCTGGTCCAGGCTGCCACTTCACACATCCAACTACCTGTCAGTCCTGTGGACTTCCTCTGGGCTACCATTTTACCCATCAGAAGTCCCATTGGGGAGTTTCCAGGAGCCAAGCTCGTAACACCAAGGTTGTGCTATGGATGCACGAACGGGGGACCAGCCCTATCCGTTCATCTGAAAATTGTTGTCCCCAGACCAGTCCTGGCTCACCTCCTCCTAGATCCTACAGTCATGCAAAAAGGTACCATTCCCAAAAGCCAGGCGCCTGCTAATCCTCCGATTCTCGTCTCTGGCCATGCTCCTTCCCGACCTGTCCATAAGGTCCTTCCGACCCATACCACGCTCCACTGCATGAACATCCGGGATTGATACCACCTAGTCTGGCCCATCCGTTGCCACAAGTTTGCGCAGGCCACCTACCTCAAGTCGTGGCAACCCTCCACCTGCCGAGTATCGTGGCACTGGCGGAAATCCCTGTGTATTTTGGGCTGTTTCCTCTGAGGACGAGGATAATCAACATTCTCGTTGTCTCCACAATCCGTAGCACGGTTGCCTCGTTTTCACATTTTTTAGTACCACGTCACTTACCTATTTTTCTAATTCTTTTATTTTACATGGTTGCATGATGTTTTTGCCTTTTTTTAACGGCTTTCCCTTGCCAATTTTACTTACCGTTCAGTGGGCTTCAGCCTTTCTTTTCTTTACGCCTGTTAGGGCCCTTTATTAAATCAAATTGTTCATTATTGTTTTCTCTTTTTTTATACCAGTTCAAGTTATTTTTATTGTTTACTTGGTTTTCACAGTTCATTTTGTGTATCAATAAATGTTAATCTCGCGTTCATCATGTTTCCGGGAGGATATTTATCATACACCTTGTTGTCCGTTTCCCCATCTTTTCGTACGTCTTTTTTGCTGTTGTTTCACTACCTTAGTAAATTTCGTCTCCCTTTTGCAAGGTGTTCCAGAATTTGGAGGGCTATTGTGAAAACCTGCAATAAACCTAAAAAAAGGGTTAGTGTTAGCTCACTCATCTGCTTGACTAATCTGTCAACCGACTCTAAATTTATAGGGTGCTGACATGCTTCGCCTCAATCCATAATGAGGCACATGACACTTTCACCTACCCTTTGACCTCAAAGGAATGCACGCTGAAAACATTCCATTGTTTTCTCTCCGAAACTTTAGGAGGTAACCGCAGACTCCCACACAGATCCCAACGATCTCAACATCACAAAGACGTCACCAGAGGCAGAGAAGGACCGAAGACACCATTGGTCATTAGGACCCTCTGAGGAAGACGATTGGACAACATAACCTCATTAATGACTCTAAGACCGAACAAAATGAGAAGACAAGTGAGAAAAGACGAAAGAGAAGAATTTGTTATCCTATAGACTAGGGATCAACCCATACATCCCTCGAGTAAACTAACAGTACTGTTAATGTTATAATCTGTGGGACTTAGTCTCCAGCGAAAATCTTTAGATACCAATGAAGTATCTCTGGGCTTTGCAGTCCAGAATTTCCAGCATGTGAGTGTGACTTACCGTATTTGTCTACCTGTAATCACTGAGTAGTTATTCTATCCTGCAATAAAAGAAAAACCTATATATCTTGAATTCACTAGTTTCCGACTCCCACCTTCATATTTGGGACCTATAATGATTAGGCAACTATTTTAGGATAACAAATGGGTTTGGGGAAATTATTGGTAATATTCTAATAATTTTGAAAGTGAGGGGATAACTCATTACCTCCCAGCAGAAAATATCAGGCAAAATATTTAAATATAGTGCCTTTTTTTTGCCATCCAATCAAAAATTATGCTGTTTATGGCAGTATTTGGATGGCAGAATAACTGCATTCCTAAACTGCAA
>JAQGBW010006586.1:0-10431 GCA_034698625.1 Julus scanicus
TAATCTCTTTTTGTTTATCTGAAATTGTTTCAAAATTTCACCCATTGAAAGTGATAGGGTTGTGATCCCCCTTAAATTTTAGGAAGTCACACCGTAAATATTGATTTGGGGGATCCATAAATTATGTCACACTTTTTTGCATCTTTTTAAACACCCCCCACCCCTTTGTCACAATTGTCACTTAATGGTAATATTATTAATCAAATACTGTAATTTAATTATTTTAATATTCGCATTACTTGAACAAAACCACAGCACACTACGGTCACTACACTTTAAAAAAACACGCATGCCAAAGCGTTGTCTGCAAAAAGACCATGATGCAACATATGTTACATCATATGTGACGTCTGAAACAAATGAAAAGCGGTCGGGGAAAAAAGAAAGACCCAAATCTTTTTTCCCGACTGCTATTCAAAATTTCAAATTTAAAAAAAAAAAAAAATTACCACATATTTGTTACCGTTCGAAATAAATTTTGATTGTGTGATGTCACATCGAACCACCCCCCCTCCCTACCTCTTGGTCATAATTGTCACAAAAAACAAATAACTCTCCCACCCCCTAGGTGTGACATAATTTTTGAATGGCCCCTTTAACCACTAACTCTAGGCTAAAATCAAAGGTTTTGAGTCTAAAAATATTGCTTTTGTAATAAATAGAGAAATAAACTACTCGTATATTCGAACTAGATAATTTTATAAGTTCTAATTTGTAAATGACTGGAAAAGTAGATTGTTAAAAAAAGGGAGTAATATATATAAATAAGTAAAGTAGTTGCTTTAACTCATGTATGCTCATATAATTCGCAGCTGTAAATGTATTGTGTACATGATCCCAAGTTCCCAACAAAACAATATATCGAAGAATAAGCCGCATACGCCCAAAGTACACACTGACAAATGATATTCTAGCTGACAAACTAAAGTAATTGCAGATTGTACCTATAGTTTATCAAATTAAGAGAGTCAAATTATCCTATTGTTAAAAGCCTTTCCTTCGGGAAAGGTGTGGTTCTCAAAAACTCGGAATTTAGGTTTAATAATTTGGTAGTGTTCCTAATCAATATATGTATATACCTGGCGGCCAGATAATGACCAAAATTGTTATCCTTCAGCGTTATATTTATTTTCGTGGAGTGGATGTCACAAATGATGGCAAGCCCTCGTTCCATCACCTTTTGGGCGTCACCATGATTAAAAAAGACCAAACCAATCTCCCAATATTGCCTAATTGGTCAAATCTCATAGTTGTCCGCATTCATGTACATTACATTACACTCAATTCTAGTTTAAAAAAAGATGCGCTGAATATGGTAAAAAACCAAGGAATGAATGACAGGGAAATAAAATATAAATATAGAATTAGAAAGTTGTTGAAAAAGTATTATACTTTACACAAAACATAAAAGGTACATGTAGATACTATGTGCATGTTTAAATTACTAAGTGCTAAAGAAAGAAAAAAATCTGAGTAAAAATAGATTTGGGCATATTACATAACAAGCCATTATTTGATAATGACATAGTATGTAACTTAAATTTCTGGCTCGTGTTAAATTTCATGTACATAAATATAATCTTCATTAGAAAACGTATGCTGTGGGTTTGTAGGGTTTTTAATTGTAGTATGCATTTTCCTTTGCTAAAACTGGGCAATTACTGCCATTATTGGCTAAGTAAAAAAATAATTTGATTTCAGATTCATGGGCATTGTCCAATCTCTGATAAGGGCAATTTTTTGGGTCAATTTATTTTAAGCAAATATTAAAATATTAAAAAATACCCTGCAGTTTCACTTGTTGGAAATGTTGAATATTTCATCTTGTTAGAAGTTTTGAAATCATGCATGTATTGTTTTAAAAGTAGTCGTAATTTTTTGTATGTACGTCTAATTTCATTGTTCTCAGATTAACGATAAGACTGTTTTAATAACAGGATCCTTTTTTCCTACAAATACGATAATTCACACAACAGCAACTTAATTTTAAAGAAATAATTTATTTTAGAAACAATTAAAAAAATGGTTTCTATTTATGTCTTTTTGTTTACAATAAATTGAAATGCTTGGCAAGCAGGGACTTGGACTTTTTTCAGGTTTTATTTTTTATTTCCCATATTTTTTAAATCGTCAATGAAAATTTGAAATATTAAAAAAAGTGCAGAAAGTTTTTTAAGATTTCAACGTTGGCAAATTATTCCAACCTTCGTCAGTATAATTTTTACTTAAATTATCTCTTTTATTTTCTACATCTTCCTGGAGTTGAAAAGCTACAAGACTACGGTACTAATTAAGGCTATAAAAAATGAACCTTCACATTTTATCTTTTGTAATTAACAATATTATTACACCAATTGTTTACATAACTCAATTTATTTGAACAGATAACCACATGGATAAGCTGTGCAGCATTTATCCTCAGTATTGTGCTGCTTTTACTACGATGCGGTTTTGATGTGGATCACCAGCCTTACAGCACCAAAAAATCCAGCTCGACAGGTATTAAGAAGACCATACGCCACAAGCTTCCTCGAACCGAAAGTCAGCACCCCCTCCTTCCTGCCACCGAAGTATCAACTATGCCATCTATGGAACCTCTGCCAGGGACATCTTCTGAAGAACCACAGTTTGCTGGAATTCCCGATGAAGCCAAACTTCGCTCGCTCACGGTCGTCACGTAGCTCATCTTATTTTCCATCTGGAATCACAGCTCATTTGGCACTAGATTCAGTTCAGGCTCTACATGCCATCCTCGCCAGCTCATCAACTTCTGTGAACTAGTAAACAGACCTTGGCTGCCGAAAATGGCACGCCATCTGGCCTTTGTTTATGCAAATGCTGCTCCGTGGTGGTAAGCTACCGTATGTGGTGCATCTTGTTTTTATTTTATTTTTTGCCTCACTTGCAAGGCCTTCTGGTGAGTGAGATTGCAGTTGCCTGAATGCTCAGAAGCTCAACATCCTTTATTGGCTTGTACAATGAACATCACGAACTTCTAGTGATGCATACAGCAAGTCTGGTTTATGGTTTGTAAATATACAAATGCAAGATAGAAATACCGGTGATTTTAAATACGTTTTCTACGTAGAGGTATTATTTTGTACATTATAAATGTAAACTATTGAATTATAATTATGAAAGGTGAAGGGACACGGAAATGTGTGCTAATTTCATTCCTGGATAATTCTTTTGAAGCAATGCGGTTATTAAAAATATCCTTTTTTATCACACATGGTATAAAATTGGGACAAAATAATATTGCACAAAAAATCATTAAATGTTCCAGGAAAATTGTTTCACAACATCATGTAATTTAAAGGATTTTCCTGTTTGATCTGGATATTGCTGAGAATAGCTAGAAGTGTACAAATTTTGTTTAAAGGAAGTTCAGAGTAGTGACAGGAAACAAAATTCAAGTGTCAGAATTAATGTGGTCCAAGCCTACCTCGAGTAACCTAAAACTCTTAATTATAATATCGATGGTCACGGCCATTTTGTATTTTCCAAATTTGTATTTTACTTTATCATTTTTAAACTTTTAATGTTATATAACACAAGGAAAATGCACATTTGTAGTATGTAACAGGATGTTACTGCAAATGTGCACTTGGACAGTGTAGAGAATCTACTGTACATTTGCATTGGCAAATCATCGTTGGCTAGTTACTGTATAAATACAATGTGGACAAATGTCTGGGCCTTTCGGATATGAGGTGATGTTAGGGTTCCAGTAACTTTGTTAGTGTAATTACTGCATTTGCGACGTTTTATTATTGATCACTGAACAAACAAATTACATTTTAATTTTGTGAATGTATGCAATCATGCATAGCAAAATTGCATTGCGGGAAAGCTTAATGTACAGACACATTGAGCTTTTGCAGGAATTTTTTTGTGTTTTAGAGAGAAATGCAGTAAATTAAAACTTCAAATTTCTTCATACAGTAGAACCTGTCTAAATGCATCCTGCGTAAATGAATAACCTCTCTAAAAGCATAAAATGTTCCCATCCCGACTTGGGAACAATGTATGTAAATGAACCTGTCTAAAAGCATACTTTCACTGATCTCAGCCATATGCATTTAGACAGGTTCTACCGTACTTTACATATTTTAACAATAAGGGAAGGACATATCTAGCTAAAAATATGAATGCTATACATAATTCATGGCATGTATGCGGCAAAATTTGTGCGATTATTAACAAAGCTGACATTCGAAACATCGATCTGTACAAACGATTTTCCTGCTGACATTACAAAATTTCCGTTGCTGTTTATAGTCTGTTACCATAAATGTATTTGCTGCAATGCAGCATACAAACTGACATTTCTGGCTGAAAAAAATATATTTCCAGAGAGAGCATTTGGTGTTCATAAAAAGAGACGTTCGTAAATCGAAGTTCTACTGTACTTAAAATTAAAATAACGAAAAACAAAAGCGATTCGTGTTGCAAGTTAATTTTATTGTGAGTGAAGAAAAGGCAAAACTATGTGCTCAGACATCATGAATCTAATACAATGCCCAGATACTTAAACAATTCAGCAAAACTATTCAGCTTATATACTATCAATACAAGAAAAATTTCCTCCAGGATTATTACTTTCTACAAAAGTGTATTACAGGAAGAATATTTTCAAAACATTTCATTCTTCATCAATGAAAGTAGAAGCGGTGCGTAAATACCAGTAAGATCTATAGTCATATTCATCGCACGGTCCAAGGATAAGGCGCCCTCCATCATCAATAGTCAAGCAATCAAAGCTGTTGTGGTTTACCAGCTTTCCATATTCTTTGACTAGGTAGAAATACCAAGTACTGGCTGCAGTTGAGCACCATTTGTCCCCCAAGGTAGTAATGACTTGGTCGCCCCTCTGACCTGTACTGGTTAAACAGCGACTGTTGTTGAAGACGATGGCAAATCCTCCGTGGACAGTGGGAACAAAATGCAACCACATCTCACTCAGGTCTTCGGGAATGTCACCAATGTAAAATAACTTGTAAATTCAGGGAAAATGGCACAATATTGTTAAAATTTAAAAATTGCTATTGTAACTTGAGTGTTGAAATGTTAACGGGTAAATTCCATAGCAGAGGATTATGAGCTGCTAATTTTAGACTCGTGGTTTGGTAGTAAATATATAGTATTTTTAGTCACTGCGTCTATGTTGGGATACTCTGTAAGGTTGTTACACTTAAAAAAGTTAGAAGAAGAAAGAATCCAGTTAAATCCACATTTATTTTTTAGTTTATGAAATGGATTAAATTATGTTTGATTCTTAACTTGGTAAAAGAGATCTCATTAAATGTCAGATAACTGAACTACTGAGGCTATGCACTTCATATTTTAAAGATTCGAAAATAAGAAAGTTAGATGGGAATGGCAGGTTTCTTTTATTTTACGCCATGGATGTTATCTGAACGGATGTTATCATGGATGTTAAATGAAAATATGCATGTTATTACAAAAACAAATTTATGGTTACCCTTGCTCAATATTAATTTGGTTTTATGGCAATTGTTATGGTAAAAAAAAAACCCAACTATCCTGAAAAAAAAGCATAATTACATGTATAGAAAAACAAATTCTGGTATACAGTATAAATAAATTCCCTAATTTATTGAATAAAGACTACTTTTTTTTGTTTCAAATGCATTTTATGTCTTTGCGAAATTTCTAAGTGCTAAATTGTATGTACCAACAATCTGAACAAATTGACAGCATTTTTACAATCCATTTATATTTTTCCAGCTATGCATTTTTACCAGATATTTTCGTTTTTTAAAAATAGAAACTTTCGTTTTGATAAAAATAATAGAAAACTCAATAATGACAAATGACAAAAATGAAAGCGATTTCTGTCTCATCAATTTGATTTTAAATTGAATATTAGGGCTTCGTATAAAGATAAGTCGAAGAAAAAAAAACTCCCTCGAAAAGGAGGAAATAAGTTTTCTTACAGATCTCGGTAACTTACAAATACGCATTTTCATTTATTCTAACATAGGTAAACAACGGAAATGGAAATGGGTACATTTTATACTGCAAAACTGTTGTTTTGGTGAATTTGTAAAAAACTTTTTTTATGAAAACCTTATAAAACGATGGTGACTATTTTTGATAAGAATCTGACTTTAAAATGAACATTTCAATGAAGACCATCAAAATGAATGGTGACGTTTCGTATAAATTCCCTAAAAATGATGTACATATTTTATTATTTATTTTGATCTGACATAGTTAAATTTACTAAACAGTTCTTTTATGCTGCTTTGCTTCGTTATATCGTGCTTGCTGCCAACAGGAGAATTCTGTTTTTTCTGTCCAAGATGTTTTCGTGCAGGTAACATGCCCAGTTTTCTAGGTTTGGCATCTGAAAAGTAGAAAACATGTTATGGAAAAGGAAAAAGGAATCATCGTTATCCTCAATCACAGGTCCTTACTATTGAATCTTGAGAGACTGTTCACGTCGTTTGCGTCTGCCAACAAAGCTGCTTTCTTTGGCGATGTCGTCATATCTTGAGTGAGTATATCATCAGCTTCCATGTTTTCTTTCAGAAAATATTCATCATTTTCACCTAAAATGTCTTTTAATTCAAAGGTAGGCTCGTTGATTGCACTGTTCGTCTCTGAGGACTGAGTTCCAAGCAAGGTGTCACTGCTGGCTTGACTACTTGAGGAAGATGTTGAGGTTTGTGAATTTTGTGATAATTGTATGCGACACTCGGTGCCATGCTTGCTGTTCCCAGCCTTTGAATGTATGACGACCTGTTTAAATTCGGTGTGATTCTTTGGGGATTTGGAAATGGAATCCAATGCAGAATGGCTGAAATACTTGCGCAAACTGCTAAAATCTCCAAAATTTCCACATCTCCGAGAATTTGCTGATATGGGACTTTCCTGTTTGGCCATAGTTTTGGCAGCAAATGAGGGATTTTTGGAAGCAACAGCAGTGTCAAAAAACAAGCTGCCTCCACGTTGCCGAGCTGTTGTTCCATCCCTGATGCTGATTTCTTGAGTATTTTGAAACCGATTTAAACAGTGTGGTCCTAAGGAAGGGATTTTGGGCGACTGTTCGCTAGTTGTGGGAGATTGGGAACTGCATTTGTCCACAATAGCTGAGGCAGGAGAAGTTGGGGTGAGCGTGTTAGAGTTTACTTCAGCCACTTTGTCCACATTTTTTGCTCCGCCAGGTGGTGATGCAAAGTATCTAAAAGTCAATCCAGATATTTTCTAGATCAGCATTTAGCAAACAATTTTTAATAAATTCATGTTTGGCACAAACATGTTTAAAAACACCACAGTTTAATGCTGATCTCTGCATTTAATGGAAAAATTAAAAATTTCTGCCAGTTATTCAATGTCAAACTATTTCTCGACAACATTTAACAGCACAAATCAGCACCTTCACTTCAATGAAAATTAAAACGTTTGAATTTACTTAACATCTGACTTGATGAGCAATTTGATACTCACTTGTTTGTTCATTTAAAAAAAAAGTGCTTATCTAGATCAATTATCACGATATTAGTTTCTTTGGTCTCTTTGGTAGGCTATATTAATTGAATATTTTGTAAACATACCTGCTCTGGACAATTTTTGTTGGAGGTAAAAATGATGTGGGGGACTTTCTTTCAAGTGGTTTATGTTCCACTGCAGGTTCAATTTTACATCTTTTAGCTGCTTCCATCGAAGCATTACCATACAAGCCAATTATGCTTTCATCTGTCAATGTTTCCTCATCTAGATAAAGATGTAGTCAAAATTAATAAACAATTTGTCACCATTTATCGCCTTAATTTTCTATTTTATAAAATTTAAAATTATCCCAGTTTAGCTTTCTTGGTCGTGATGTAGCGTTATCTTACGAGTAATGCACCATGTACCCGCAATGATAAAACTTGTGACAAATTTATTTCCTCCAAATAAAAAATCTAAATCACATTTGACCTTAGATTCAAATCAATTTTGCATTTCTTTCTTTCACATTTAGGGTAAACTATGGAGTGATACAACTTCAGCATTTTTCAGTTGATAAAAAAATTCAACCTTAGTGCTTTTTATTTTTATCATTACGAGTATAGTTTAACACACTTGTATTTTTTTATGCAGTTGATCTTACCAGAATGGGCTCTCTTCAGAGTTGACGTCTTGCTAGAGAACTGTTTCGGAGTAGAAAGTGTAACCGATGGCATTCCTTTAGTGGAAACGCTGCTGGTGGAATCATTCATCCTACCAAGATCTTTACTTGAAGGCTGAGTTTGCACGGTATAGGTAGGATCCCAAATACTCTTTTTTTTGCGAGCCTTCTGGCAGTCACTATCTGGATTAAAATTATCCACTTTCTTTAGTGAATCAACACTCACATTCCCCAGGGCAATTTGATAGGCTAGTTGATCTGCAATGCGACTAAAATAATTAGCTGTTAAAGAAAGCATGTGTTCATATATGATATTATTTCATATTAATATATAGTGGTGATAAGTGCCCAAAGCTGGTCAAGGCCAGTTCCAACCATCCTACAACTCCTATATTTGTAGGAGTCAACTTTATAAGGGTGCTAAGAGGAATATCAGAGAAACTATTCAGTTTCATAATCCATATTTGTTGGTTGCATGTCTCTCATACATTATAAAGGATACGGTCCAGCATAATCGAGCTCATCCGAATTTAAGTGTGGTGGATATGGGTTGAGTGGAACTAGTTTTCTTTTTAATGGATCAAAAACTAGCTGGAACAGGAACGTTTGATCGGCTCGCAAGAAGTTTGTGATGTATTCTTTAGTTACGGACACATTCGACATGTTAAGGTAGACTGGTATCTTGCCCAAAACCTTAAAAGAAAAACTGTAAGTAAGATTTTCAGACCAGCTTTTTACAAACGAGCTGGTTACAACAACCTCACTTGTTCTAGATTTGGGTTGGTGGTTTTGGAAAAGAATTTTAAAGCTTTTCCCAACCCGATGCCATGCAGAGACGGCAGGTAATCACAACCGGACATGATGCACATATAGCGAAACTTGTCGAAAGTGAAATTTTCTGCTTTTAGACCCAAGCAGAGATGTAACTTTGAGCGTTCCACTAGGATGCCATTGCCCGCAGAATCCATCTTGAAGATAATCTGTGTATATATTTGAAAGTAAAAGCAATGAAAACATCAGCTTATTTTACTGATGGATGCAAGCAATTGGTTATTGTACAGTATCAAAGTATAATTCTCATACCCTTTTACAACCAAACAAAACCAAATCAGAGTCCTCTGTGATAACCACCTGTGAAATGCCGATTTCGCATAAATAAGCTAATTGGGCATCAGCTTCATATGGTGCCACAATACAATCCACTCCAAGTTTTCTACATGCCTACAAATTATACATAAAAAAACACGCAAGTTTTGAAAAAAAGATAAGGTTTTGTTAAAAATAGGAATACTAATAAGAGTTCATTGATAATTTAAAGAGTGGAATTTAAGCATGTTCCATATTTATGATTATTTACATCTTCAATCATATATAAATTAAGACTACCTTCAAATTGGTGGCTAGACAGCTTTACAAGGCTGAAACGTTATAGCAGATACTTCAGATAATGTGATTATTCAAACCGATTAAAATTTGTATATATCAGTAATTCTGAAACTTGATGTAATTTAGTATATTTCACATTATGTGTTGTTTTGAAAATCCACAGAAAATGGAGCACATGTCAAAGTTAAATAGAATGCTTGGGTCTTATGGGTGTCTGAGGGTTTTACCTTACTTTTTTTAAAAAATACATTCAATGCAAGGACCCCTCTAAATAGCATATTGGAAATATTAAGTTTGATCGGTTAGTAAAAACAATTTAACGATTTGCTGAATTTTATATTCAACTTGCAATCAGACTCCCTAATGCCAACAGTTCAAAGTATTACTGTAATATCATTAACGAATTATCTTGCAAAGCAAACAAACTACTGCAAATGTGACAATCATCAACTACCTGTATCACTTCCAAAGCCATTTGTGAGGTTACTTCCGTGCATCGCTGAAAGCATTCCCTGGCTCCTCGGACATCTCCCTTGATGAGGCATTCTTTAGCTTTGTTTTTGTACTTTTGGCGATTCCTGTGTAGAGATTTGAATTAACATGTGCCGCTTTTTAAAATCAAAGACATAACCGAAATAAACACTCATATTTATAACACACTTAAAATAAATAAAAGCTACATCACAGGGCTAGATTTTGACGAGAGCTTGTACAGGGTTCCCCCAGAAATAAAATATTCAACTTCCCTGACTTTTCCCTGACTTTTCCAGGTTTTAACATTTTTTTCCCTGACCAGCTCAAACTGCAGAAAACTCGTATTTTTACTGGAGAAAAATTAGTTTTTTACATTAGGAAAATCGGATTTTTATTCCTGCAAAATGCAATTTTGCATCACAAAATTTGTA